>BSBK01009131.1:187500-300000 GCA_027943335.1 Chamaecyparis obtusa
AAACTTAGTATTTAAATTATGCATAACAGGGTAAGTGTTGTTAAAAATATGGTGCAGGAGCACCTAGGATCTTGGTAAGGTCCTATTCATTTTTGGCTTGTACGGACCCTAGCCAAGTCAAGATAGTTAGAGGTCTTATGTAATATATTTTTGGTATGTTTAGGAGGTCTAGATTTTGTATAGTACAATCTAGTACATTGGTCTAGGTCTAAGAGTTAGCTAATCCTCAAGAGATCCATTTTTGGCTTGGCATTGGGATTTATGCCAAAAGACAAAATTATGATGAGAAAATGTGGAAATGAACCAAAAATAGTGTTTACAATGTTTATCCACCATTTGGGAAGGCTTTGAGGTCATTGGACCTAAGGAGAGAAAGAAATCCAAAAGTTGTAAAAATAATGTCATGAGAACATTTACAACTTTAAAATGTTGCATGAAAACATTTATCTAGGTGAGGACAATGGAGTTTTTAGGGTATCATCGGTGTTGTAACCAATTTTACACATTGTGTAAAGGTATTTAAGACCTTTTGAGTGTAAAACCCTAGGTTAGAAAATATTAGAAGATTTAATAAGTTTTAGAAGGATCATTGTACCCTAGCTTTGGTATACACAGTCTTTTATGAAATCAATCCAATGTATGGAGGATGATTGAATCTTGAGTTTCAGCATTGAATTTTTGTATCTAGATTATTTTTTGTTCATTTACATAGATTAGGAGTTCTTTCATTGCATTTATTTTATGTTTGACTTATTATTTTGTGAAGTAGCCAATCACTAGCCTAACTAGGACTGAGGTGAGTTTCTATGGCTCCCACATGAAATATTACTAATAAATTATCATGGGTCTTTGGGACATGTTAGGGGAGTCACTTTATAGTGTACATACTCATGGAGAAGGTCTGGTAGTTTCGTTGGCCATGAATGTAAGAAAGCTCTAGGGAAGCACAGTTAGTCCGATTAAGGAGCTCGCACTTGTTATTGCATGTGGTCACACATGGATTTGATGATAGAGCCAATTTGAATGCATGGATAGAGTCTTGGGAATCATAAAGAGACCCTCCTAAAAGATTGAGGTGTGAAAAATCTAATCAAGGAGGCTTTGGAGACAAGAAAGCCTAACTGGTTTAGGAAGCCCAAGTTATCCCTAGCATCCCTTAAATATAGGAAGGGCATGTACGAATCACTTGAAGTCGAGAGAAACAAAAAATATTTATTAAAACTTAAAAGGGTATTGGAATGCACAATTTTTTTGGTGGGTTGTGTAGTGATAGTTTACTCAAAAGGTCAAAAACTAGTCAGGAAGACCTAGTTGAGGGCTGTTAGGCCTAATAGGCATTTTGAGGCAAAAAGTGGAGATTGGTAAACTAAAGCTTGATACGTTGACATAAAGGGATCAAGAATAAGCCAAGAAGGTTGAAAGGAATATAGGAATCCATGCAAGATACCATGTTCATTTCTATAGCCTAAGGAGCCACGAGAGGAGAGCTAATGGAGAAGGGAATATAGATGAAACTAAATGTAGATACCCTAGTGAAGCACTAGAAGAATATAACCTTATATGGAGGAATTAAGAAGTCCTAAACCAAGTGGAAGGGAAATTATATCATCCTAGGGGTGATTGAGATCTTGGTGGATTGGGAGCTAGGAGGCTCCTAACCAAGTTTAGTGCAAACAAGCTAGCTAGTATCTATTAGAATGGCATAAGAGCACATAAGATTTTACTTGTGGGTGAATGTTGCAACCAAAAGTATCAGTTGGGAAATCTATAATGGTGAATAATGCATAGTTATCTAGGAAAGTAGAGAATCAAGAAGAAGAGAACCAAATACTTAGAGAAAGACTAGCTCAATTGGAACAAAAATTGGATCAAGCTGAGGAAAGGACTGAAGAAGTCAAGGACAAGTTTAGAGGAAAAGAGTAAAGAAATACCCATAGATGACGAGGTCCTTGAAATAGACCTTGTCATTAAAAAGGAACCATTCCTTAAAGCATTGAAGGACCTAAGTGGGAAATCTTTTGAGGGAGTGCCCATATTTAGTGGAAAATAGAACTAGATGTGGTAATGGACTAGGTTGAGGGTCTTGAAAACTATTTTGAATGTGATGGAATAAGTGAGGCCCAAAAGGTAAGGGTAGAAAAAGAAAGACTTAGAGGATCTACCCTCACTGGGTGGAAGTTCATCCAAGATGAGAGTGAGAAAGAAGGGAAGAAACCTATAGCTACATGGAAAGCTATGGTGGCTAAGATCAAGGAAGAATATATCCCTAAGGACTATGAAATTTAGTTGCATAAGAAAAGATAGAGTCTTAGACAAAAATAACTAGATGTTAACTCATATACTGAAGAGCTCCAAATGTTGTGTATGAGATCTAGAGCGGCTAAAGATGAGAATGTGAAGGTTGCTAGATATCTAAATGGCCTAAGGTGGAATATACAAGATGAGCTTAGCCTCTTGTATCATACCATAGTCCAGAGATGCCATCAATTAGTCATCAAGGTGGAAGTGAAATTGAGAAAGAAACAAGACCCTAATAGTAAAAAATGAAGAGGAAGAGATGACAGGGGCCATAAAGGAGGCTTTGGGGGTAGAAGTGTCTAACGAAAGACCCAAGGAGAGACCAAGTTGATAGAGAAACATGAAGGTGGCTCAAGTAGATGGGGCTAAAATAGAGGTAGATGTTTTATAAATAGTGGAAGATGAAGAAACAATGGTGAAGGGAGAGGTTCATATTTCTCCACTATGAAGTGTTACCATTGCAACCAGTTAGGACACCTAACCTATAGGTGTCCGGAGAAAGGGTTTACAACACAAGGAAATGAAAGAAGATTCAAATATATCCAAGAAGAAGAATCTTCTAGAAACCATGTAGAAGTACCCTTGGAATCTGAAGAAGGGGAGAATTTGATGATCAGAAGAACACTTATCAAGGAACTTGTTGGGAGTTCCCTTTGATCTTCAACTTGCAGATTTATACTTTGATGGATAACTTTAATATAACTTTGACTCTATCACCACTCCAAATTCTACAAGGAAGAGGGCCAATCAACAAGGATCAAAAGAGATCCTCCTACACTTTGAGCCTTAATGCTCAGGTGGGTGTACCCTTGATTCACTTCTTCAAAGGAATCACAAAATAATATACAACTATGCCCTTTAGTAATTGATTAAAGATTTTATCATTTGAATGTGTGTGTGATTGATGATGATGGACTGCCTCTAGAGAAAGGATCAGTGCCTTAACCAGGGCATAGAGTCACCTAATAGTATACATCAACTGAAGACCTTAACTCAAACACAATTGACTTCAGGATAACTGCTTTGCCTATTATCCCTCTCACTCACATATCAGAACATCAAATTCTTATGAAGCCATGAACTCATTGAAAGACTTTAATTCTAACTTTGTTAGGAACTCAAAGATAATCTCAAAATACTCTTTGTTTACCATATACTAACCCACTTTGTGAAGTTAACATATATGAGCTCAAGAACAAAACAAAAAGACATACACCACTATGAGATTGGAATTCAACTATATTCTCATTTATTTTCAGAATCAATACATTACCAAGCAACAAAATGCCAAAGAAACAGACCCTAGATCCAGGCTCTCCTTACTCAATATAATACCATCAACAACCAGGGACCAAAAAGAAAGTTTTGGAACCTGCACTAAGTAAAAAATTTTGCAATATATACCACCACTAGTCACCTTAGAATCCTCAAAGAGGATGCATCAAGCTTCGGGTGACTAGAGTTAGGGTTTCAACCACCCAACCAACTACAAAATGGTCACAAGTTTAAATGTAGGAGATGAAACCAGTCAGCCATGCCTGAGAAAGATTTTCACTTATGATAGATCTCTGGGAAAGTACTACAAATCATGAAAATTTGAATTTGTCAACCTGTTTGGCCTCCTGCAACATTCCTTGAGCACAAAACCACACAATACAAACCCCTGCAGACTATAATGGCACACCCTGGACCACACTGCAATAGAAAGCACCACCAAACAAATCAAATTCAGCATGAAAGAATTCAATTTTGGTCCTTTCTATCGCTGGAAACCCTTCAAAAATTCAAATTTGAAAAACAATGACCCCTTTATGGCACTTGCAGTAAATCGGTGGTCCACATTTGAAATCAGATCAACTTTAAGTCATGGCCGTCAGATCCTTCTATCTCGAGGGCTTTATGATTTACTTTTTAATATAACCCCAATCACATTTGGTGAATTGGTGAATGAAGGTTTCCGCCAGGTCACAGGATACTTTACGTCTCTGCTAGATAGTTTAGCGATTACATGAACGCTTGTTTGCTAAACCGCTAAAACATTTAGAGAATTGCCATCTTTCTTCATGAATGAGCGAAGCCTTTGAAAATTTATCAGACCACCAAAACTTTATCCCAACTGGGCCTGCTTTATACCATTTGTCACTACACCATTCACTGCAATCACTCGGTCACCCTTGACACAGGACCCACTGACACATCCAAGTAAGATGCAAGATCAACGGATGGCGCATGATGTCATGGGGTAGGAATATTCCTTAAGATCATGCACTGACCATTGATTGAAAAACCTTCTCTGTAGGCCCCACTGACAAGATCCTTATCATCCTCTAGCTCAACGAATAAGAACATGACACCTCAACAATGAATCATCAGACGGTCCTACCATTTCTAGCAAACCTTTACCCTTTAATCAATTTTTGGTGAATCAGCAACTGAAGACTTTCACCGGGTCACAGAATACCTTTTACTTCCACTAAAACTTTTAGCCATTGCACGAACACTGTTCACCAAGTCACCAGCTGATTTGGAACACTGCCATTTTATTATGCGAATGAGTGAACCCCTTTGAGATTTTCTGGAACTGCTAAGCATTTTATCCAGACTACCAAACTTTAGACCCCCACCTATCAGAAAATCAATGGTCATCTCATCTTGGCATGGCCTGAATAGATTACATGCCTGTCATTGATCTAGAATCTCCTCCCTGCCCTAACAACACCTTGACACTAAAAGAAATCAACGGCCGTCACAAAATCTCAAACCTCTAACAATTCCTATAAGAACTTATGCCGTTTGTTGATTTACTGACAATGTCAGGACCCTCTAACACATCCAAAAACTAGGTCCCACCGACAGTCACTCACTTGTGGACCAATCAAAGCCTGCCATTTGTACTTATGTGTCACTTTGGACCCACCTTTGTCAGCCTTCTTCAGGGAATGCATCGAATGGCCATCGTTAAAGAATTATGTTAAAACTCATGCATCTTCCCTCAGCAGTATAGTGACGATCATTGATTTTGCTCACTCATTAACAAGTCAATAGGGAAGGAAGATAGGGCCTACCGAGACAAATGGCACACGGTCATGAATTCGCATGTCAGACACGTCTGACACCAAAAAGTCTTGCAAATTAACAACAACCACATATTTTAAAGGGGCGAAACCTTGGAAATATTAAAATGGAAAACTAAGGAAAAATAAAGGCGTAGGACCTTAGGAAATATTTAAGGTCATCGGGGGTAGAAACTTAGGAAAAATTATCAACCGACCTTGCAATGTGATAAAATATTTAAGCACATGAGTTAAAAGGATTTTAAGTGGCCTGGAAAAATAACATGAAATTAGAACAAGGCCAGGGCTTTACAAAGGGTTTTGAACACAATGGCTAGTTTTCAAAAATTTGAACTAGGGATAATGCCACAGACCTAAAAGCAACTATAGAGACCAGAAGAAAAGGGCTAGAGCCATGAAGATTTTTCAAGGTGCTAATAGTGGCTCTGTCTGGGGATGTATGCCTCCTACAGGCATAACAAGGATCTAGAATCACTGGTTAAAGCAGACCATCCCATTGGAAAACATGACAACAAAGAGCAATAGGACCAAAACCCTATAGACCAGGACAAAATAGGGAAAGGGTAAGAAACTTATATCTAGAATTTACAAAATATACAGACCTAACTACTGTTCATGGAAAACAAAATACCTTCAATTGAAGTATTTCTTCAAGAATTGTCCATGAACTGGCAATTCCTGAATATCACCATTTGATTCCTTGATAATGTATGAATCTTGGCCCCATTTCTCATGAATTAAATATGGCCATAACCAGATGGGATCAAATTTACCATGTTTTCCTTTATCCTCCAGTCTGGCTTTCCAAATTAATACCAAATCACCAGGCTCAAACATCCTGTCAACAGTCTTCTTGTCATACAAATTCTTAACCTGCAACTGCAATCTAGCATTTCTTGCAACTGACTCTCTCCTAGTCTCATCCAACCTAACGAGGTCCTCAATCCTCAACTACATCTCATCATCTAAATCATCATCATATAATTGAACAAACTTGTACATTTCCAATAAATTATTCTGAGGCACTCTTGCATGTATTCCATATACTAGGTCAAATGGTGCACAACCAATTGCCTTCTTCACAGTTACCCTATTAGCCCATAGAGCTAATGATAGTTTTGAATTCCATGCCTTCTTATTCTTTTCAAGAATCCTCTTTAGGATTTTAATCAAACTCTTATTAGTAGATTCTTCCTCTCCATTTCCTTGTGGATGATAAGGTGAGGAATAAGAAGTTTGAATTCCTAAACTTTTGCAAAAGTCCTTATATTCAGTGGCCCTGAAGCACATTGCATTATCACTAACTATCCTCTCAGGGCAACCAAACCTTGTAACAATATTATTCAACAGAAAATCAATTACCACCTTACTAGTTGCATTTCTTGTAGGTATAGCCTCTACCCACTTTGTAAAGTAATCAGTGGCAACTAAGATCCATGAGTGTCCTCCACTAGACTTGTTTTGTATCTCCCCTATGAAGTGAATTCCCCATTGTTGGAAAGGAGCCTGCACTTCTACTAGTTTTAATGGCACATTACCTAAAAATTTAAGCTTACCAGAGAACCTTTGACAAGCATCACACCTCCTCACCAACTGTTCTGCATCCTTGAAGATTGTGAGCAACTAGAATCCTGCTCTCAAGATTTCATGAGTAGTTGCTTTACCCATATAATGCCCACCACAAACTCTGTCATGCATTTCTTTTAACAACTTGTTAGCCTGATTTTAATTTACACACTTCAAAAGTATGCAATCTAAATTCTTTCTATACAATTTACATTTCACAATTACATACTTGATGACCTATAATTTTAATTTCCTCTTCTAGTTATCATTCATGTCAGCTGGACATTTCATGTTTCTCAAGTAATAGATGATATCTTGATACTAGATACAATCATCCATATCACATGTATAATCAATTTCAGAATGATTTACCCGATTTGCATCAAGATTGGATTGGGCCATCAGTTTTGCCAATCCCTGTCCTCTAATGAATTTAGTAATCTGGACATCAATGTTGATTTCTTGGATCCTATTGATCCATCTGCATCTTCTTCCAGATACCTCCTGCTGTGAAAAAATATCTTTGACTACTGCACTTGGCACAAAAACAATCACAACTACCCCCATCAAGTAACACCTAAAAGCCTTGACTACCTTCACAAGTGCATATGCTTGTTTCTCATTTATGTCATACTTCGATTCAGTGGCCTACAAAGATTTACTAAAAAATGAAATAGGCTACTCAAAACCATCCTTATTCTTTTGTAACAAAATTGCAACAATAGTGTGAAAAGATGCAAAGGAAAAGATGTGCATTGGGACATTATAAGCGGGTGCCTTAAGCATTGGTTCATCTTTGATAGCCTGCTTGATATTTTTGAAAGCCTCATTAGGCTCACCCTCCCAATTGATTTCAGATCCCTTCTTCAACATCTTAGAAATAGGTCTAGTAACCTCTATAAAGTTTTTCACAAACCTCCTTAAGAAATTTACCTAACCAAAGAAAGATTGAATTCCTTTAACATTCTTTGGTCTCTGAATTTTATCAATTGTTGCTACCCTCTCAGGGTCAATTGTCACTCCTTGGTTCCCAACTAAGTGGCAAAGCAACTTGCCCTTAATGACACCAAATGCACATTTCCTTGGATTTAATGAAATGCCAAATTCCAAGGCCCTCACAAATATTTTTTATAAATGAGTATAGTGATCATCTTCCTTCTTGGAATAGGCAATTAAATCATCTTGATATACAACAAGGAAATCATTTATGAAATCTGAAAAGGCAACATCCATTGCCCTCTGAAAAGTAGCACCAGCATTTGTGAGACCAAAAGGCATTCTCACATAAACATCTGTCCCCAAAGGTGTAGTGAAAGCTCTCTTGAACTGTTCTATTTCTTTTGTAATGACCTGATTGTAGCCAGAGAAACCATCCATCATAGACATCAATTTTGATTTGGTTACTCTCTGCAACATAGCTTCCATATTGGGTAGACAATAGTTATCTTTTAATGAGCTGGTGTTCAAATTCCTGAAGTCCACACAAAGTCTGATGTCACCATTCTTTTTTCTCACAGGAACAAGGTCCAACACCCAAGAAGAGTGCCTTATAGGCTTGATAATTCTAGCATCTCTCAGCTTCATCAATTCTTCTTGTATCTTGGGTGCCAAAGTAGGATTTATAGGCCTTTGTTTTTTCCTGAAAGGTTTAGCATCTTCTCTCAAAGGAATGATATGCTGAAACAAGTCCTCTCTATAAAGCTTTAGGTCATCATATGACCATGCAAAAACATGCCTAATTTTTTTGAATAATTCAATCAAATATTTTCTCACATTATGAGACATGTCCCTACCAATGAATACTTTCTTAGCTACCTCATGTGTTCCAAGATTTATCTCCTCTAGATTAGCATGATCTTCTCTTTTGATATTATTTTGAAATCTATCCTGGTTATCAAAGATAGTCTCCAAAACAACAAGCCCCTTGGGCACCTTGTAGTTCTAAGTTGAATGACCTCATTGCCAAAGACAATCTCCTTTCCTTCCACTAACTCAACCAAGGTTGAACAATCAAATTCCTGACCATCATACTGATCTTCACAATTCATAAACTTCAAGATATCATTATCATCATCAAAAACTTGCCAATTCTCAATGTTGTCTGGTACATTAGGCCTAGTTTGAATTTCAACTTTAGATATACTAGTAAATGTAATATCACTAGGAATATCACTAAATGCAATTGTAATTAAATGTAATATCACTAGGATTGATTGCAATATTGGCTAACAAATCAGCCATCTTATTGTTACTCCTATCCTTCCTCTCAATATTGAAGGCATCAAAATGTTCAATCAAATCCCAAACTGCATTCCTATATTGTGTTAACCTTTTGTTCTTGGAAGCATATACTGACCTGACTTGGGACACCACCAACTCAGAGTCACCAACAACACTTATGTATTTATACTGAGAGGGGGGGCTGAATCAGTATTTCACAAACTTTTTCTTTTGCCCACTTATGTATATAATAGATTACTTTAGTGCATACAAATATTATCAAGCTAATTAACAAACATAGTAGTAAATAGAAAGAACTCATAACACATGATATGTTCTCGAGGAAACCCTGGCCAAGGGAAAACCCCGGTGGGGATGGTACCCACAAAGATCACTAATCAAAAGTATCTTGTTAGGGATATTGGACCCTATTAGGATTCAATTTACAATATATAGTGGATCTGTCTTGGTTAAAGGACTTTAGGCCTTGTTAGAAGCCTTAACCCTGTTAGGAGTTAGATTACAAAACTTGATCACCAGCTGAGCTCACTGCCCAAATAGGTAATACAAAATGTTTCTGACTGTAATATGGTACTACTTACAACTTCACATCAATAGCCTTTGCTACTATCATAATATATAACTATCACAAGTTATCTTTTCTTTCTTTTTACATATATCATCTACTTTGTCATTACATTTCAAGTATGCCTAATATATGAGTTATTAGAGCTAATAACTTTACATGTTTGGCTACCAAAATCTTTATCCAAGAGTAAACATCTAGGATGTCATCCGTTCATAATGTTAAGTCATTATTTTGACAAGCAAAAATAATCCCTTAACTCTTTCGCTAATACTATCTCCAAAACTGTTATGTCTGCAAAAACTATCTTCGATAAACTTCAAATAACTTTGTCCGTACTACTCCAAACTTTATGCACACTGAGATGGGGTATCCTCATACTCTTTAGAATCTTTAGTTAACTATGCAAACAAAAATATTGCTCCAGTGGACATCGCCAACTAAATCTTCATCAGATGCTTTGTCAGGATCATTGTATCCATACTTAGACAATTTCTTCCTTCAACTTTCCATACTTGCATTTCAGATTCTGCACTCTCAATAGAGATCATATGTTTCCATAATGACAACATCTATGCATCCACATTAGCCAAATTTCCAACAATCTCCCCCTTTGTCATTGGTGGCAACATATGAGAAAATTGGCTAAGTGTGCAAACAAAACTTTAAAGTATTTACACAAAATTGTGGCCAAAAGTTATACAACACATATACAATATTGTAATCCATATAATAGTTCCCCCTATGAGTGTCCTTCCTCATAATATATTCAATTTTCTGCTATCTCTGCCCCTTTCACAACAATGACAAAGATAGGGTGTACAAAAATTTAAAAAAAACTTTATACCTTGTTATCAACTATTGCAAAGCCGGTAGGCTTGCAACACAGTCACCAAACTCTAACTTCCATGATTCAAAATCTTTCTCCTATATCTTCCTAATGGATTCAGCAACATTGAGTAGAGTGCTCAATCTGTATGCTGTTGTCTGACAAGCTTGCAAGGAATTGAAGCTAAACTTCTGAAAAGATGTCTTTGCTGAAAGACACTGCTCAATTTGGTCTTCAACAATTGAGGTCTTGATTGAGATGTGCTCTCTCAAGATGTTAATCCTAAGCATCTTTCTATTCTTCTCATCTACTAACATTCTAATTTCATCATTTAACTTCCTTATGTTCTTCTCTACAGAACTTATCTTCACATTTGGGCTTGACAAGGTGTTTGTTTCAGCTGTAATTGCATCTATCTTCTCTCTGATCTTCTTATCTTCTTCAGCTGTTAGGATTTCTAATTTTGTGGATTGTATATACAAACTCTTTCCAGTCTCAAAATGTTTCCTCAAATTCTTTATGCATACATCCAAACTACCAATATCATTTCGAATATTTACACTTAATTTTTGTTGCATTTTTGCTTCAAAGTCTTCCTGAACTTTTATTCTAGCAATATCCTTTAAGTTAGAAAATTTAGAGTCAAAAGAGTTTATTACTCTTTTAGCTTTCTCAAGTGGATCTGATTCAGATACCTTAGTGCTGATCACACTCTCAAGTTTCTCTGTCAAAAATCTAACTTTGCCTTCAAGGTCCTTCACCTTCTTATTCTTTCCAATAATTTTATTAAGAGATGTGATGAACTCAAGCTGATCATCATCTTCAACTTCTTTTCCAAGGTCTTCAAAAATTGAACCAATTTGTCTCTTCTTACTGTTAGGTGCACTAGCGGCAGTGACCTCTATCAAAATTTGTTTACCTTTAACTGTCTGTACTGCTGGAACTGATTCTGATACTACTGGCGCTTCCACTGTCTCTGTATCCTTTTCTGATTCTGTAATCTTCTCTTGCTCTTCTAAAGCCAAATTGTCAACAATGTTTCCTAGATCATGAAATACTGCATCATCTGACTCTAGTGTCACTTTGGTTCCTTCAATGTCCATTGATTCTTTGCCAATATTGATATGTGAAGAAGATGGAACTTCTTCAATACCAACTTCCTCTACATGCGGTTCCTCTGATTGCTTCTGCTGAGGGTCTGATTCAACATGCTTTTCTACAACTATATCAACAAGAACTTGCATTACTTCTTGCTCTATCTCTTTCTGTACTTCCTCCTTTTTGCCTCTCATTATAAGGATTGTTCTTCTCTTAGTTCTCAATAAAGTTCCAAGAGACTTCAAGAATCTCTTCAAATGATCTTCATCCTCAACTTCATAGAACTCTCTGATTACATGTTCTCTCATCTTTATGTCCTCTTCTTGTGCTCTCTGTTTTCTATTCATAAGTCTGTTATACAAATCTTCTGGGATCTTACCATGAATAGTGCTAAGTTTCTTATCTATCACAATCATATGTGTAATCATTGCATTTTCAAAATTCAATATGTCAAATGATCCATATAGATCATAGAATTTATTCAACTTAGTGAAGTCTCCATGCTTCAATATATCTTCATTAACTCTTTCAATTCTTGGTTTCCAAGTTTTCTTCTTGATTGAAACTACATCATCATCTTTAATTACTACTACATTTCTAGGTACAGGTGGTACAATTACTTTTTGTCTCTTGCTGGGTCCTGTTGCACTCACTTTTACTCTTTTGCTAGGAATAGGAGAAAAAGATTTATCTCCTTCATCTTTTTTAGGTACTTCAACTTTTACCTTTACTGCAATAGGATCAACAGGATCTGCACTAGATGTCTCAGGTGAAATTACAAGATTTTCACTTTGCTTCAAGGCTTCTGCAGTCTTCTTGGCTATGTCAAACTCATGATTTTGCATACCAAATTCTTTCAGTATTTTCTTCATAGTAGATTCAAATCTCTTACTAGATTGCTTCTTTTCTCTCAAACTTATTGTAGAGTTGAAATTCTCTTCATAGGTTCCAAACCTATTTGCATGACCATCCAACTCACACTTTAACAATCTATTCACATGTCCTACTATTTCTGCTTCAGATATTTCATAGCCAAGAGGGTCTATGAATTCCATTCTAGGCTCAACTGCTTCAATGTAGGTGAAATCAGTGTCTACCATAAAACAAATGTCATCTTTATGCTTTTCAACTAAGGATTGAGGAATCCTTGATTTGTTC
This sequence comes from Chamaecyparis obtusa, assembly GCA_027943335.1. Lineage (NCBI taxonomy): Eukaryota > Viridiplantae > Streptophyta > Pinopsida > Cupressales > Cupressaceae > Chamaecyparis > Chamaecyparis obtusa. The sequence continues at coordinate 200,330 of BSBK01009131.1, forward strand.
TTAACAATATTCTGAAAAGTCTTCAATACAAGCTTCACACTGTCATTAACTTTATCAAAAAGGTGCTTCATGTAGATTGAGTTTATTCTTTCCATTGTGTTCACATTGTCACTCCAATCAACTATGTAAGGAAATCTTCTCAAAATATGGAAAAACATATAGGTTATCATTGATGAAAACCTAAACTGTGTGTACTTAGCCTTCTTAATCTTTTCTACGTTCTCAAATAACTGAATTTTCAAAATTTCACATAGGTCTACTTGTTTCTTCTCAATACACATAAGATAAGCTACATGAACCATTCCTACAGCCATGTCATCTTCCCTTGAACTACCACAGAATTTAGTTGTTAGGATCTTGCAAAGGTACCTAACATCATCTTGCTTAATTTTACTTATCACAATTCCTCTACTATTATAACTAGATCCAGTGTTGTCTAAAACAATCTTTCTCATGTTCTTTTCATTTGGTGGAATCTCTCCAACTTTAGCTAATCCAGTAACATCATGAATTAGGTTGGTAGTTATATCAATAACTCTATCTTCCATCCAGAATTTCCCATTGTGGATTCTACTTAAAATGATCTTGGTACATTCCTCATCATTAAATTCATACTTCATGGAATATTTGATAATTTCATTGTTCTCTAGGTGCCCATAAGCTGGTTTAACTAACATGTCTTGATTGTACAATTTCTTGTAATCATCACTAAAATCTACATCTCCCAAAGTTTCAAACTTGCAACCTAAATATCCTTTAACATTCTCAATGTGCAATACTTCATCTGGTACGGATGATAGTGCTAGACTGTTATCAATTTTAGTTGGTTCTACTGGTTCTTTCTTAATCTTAGGTCTATTCTTATCCTTAACATTATGAACCATAGAAATATCCATCTTATCAACTGATTAAAGATCAAAAAATACCTCAACTTTGCAAATCTAGGGTTTCGGTATGATCGTCGCTGCAAACTGCTTCCAAACTTCTTCAAATCATCCTCAACTCACTTTTTCTTCTTTCAAATCTCTTTTCAATCACTTTGTAATCATGATAAATTTGATTTTGACCTTATAACACTTCACATTAACTCAATCTGACATCACATTCATTCATTTTGCCGCTAAAACCTCAAAAAGTTGATTCTGCAAACCTGCAACCATAAAACTTTCTGCGACCTCGCAAAACATAATATTTTTTTTTGTGCACTTAACCATAGCAATAGTACAACATAATAAACCTATATCTAACTGTGTAAAACTTAACTCATTCAAATTCCTAATCTACACTAATCCTAAGTCCTAAACTATAGAAACTTACATAATTTAAGTACTTAAAGAAGGGTCAGGTAAAGATTCATGAATCCTTACCATTAGTTACATTACCTTCCTGACTACTTTCAGTGCCGACTATACCTCCTTGATCTATGCCTTTATCAAATTTTACTTCATCTTTATTGCTACAACAACCTTTCTCTTTGTTTCCTGCATTTTCATTCCTTCTTGCATTGTTCCTAGGGTTAGGGTTATAATGATAACCTCCATTGTACATTCTGCAAAATCTTGATGAGTGTCCAAACTTGTTGCATAACTGACAAATGATTCCATTGTTTCCAAATCTCTATCCTTGTTGGTTAATCTATGACCTACAATTTCTAGCAATATGTCCTACTTTGTTGCATCTAAAACATACTACCACTTTTCTTTGATTCATTTCTTCAATAGATTTCTTATCTGCATTGTTAGTATTCCCAATCATTCCATCATAATTATTCACAATTAGTTTAGGTCTTCTACATTCATTAGCTCTGTGTCCAAAACTATGACAATTATAACAATGTCCATTAAGAGGTTTAAATTGCTTACCTGTGCAATCTCTCTTCATGTGCCCAATAATATTACAAGCAAAACATCTACCTTTGAATTCTCTTTGCATTCCTTTAGATGATGCTTCCTATTTTGATTCTTCTTGCTTTGATTCTTCTTTCTCTCTAGGTGGTTCTTCTTTAGGTGGATCTTCCAATGTGTTCTCATCTAGCTTTATTTCCTCCACACTTTTAGATGTCTTCAGATCTGGCTTCTTTATTTCATGGATTGTTCTAAACATACTAAATCCAAATCCAGTCATATCAAAGAATGGTTCTTCAAAAGAAATTTGTTTTCCAGTCTTATCACTATTTGAATATAGCCTTTCAAGTTGTTGTTTAGATTGAGTTAATTCACCTTTCACAATTTTATTATACTTCTCAAGTTCCACATACTGCACTTTTATTTTTTCAGATTCAGATGTTTCCTTTTCAAGTCTTGACCTCAGATCTTCATTCTCAATTTTCAATTTTTCATTATCAGATCTGAAATTTCCATCTTTCATACTAAGCTTCAGATTTACTATCTTCAACTCATGCTTAAGGATCTCATTTTCTTTTTCTAATTCATCACAATCTTCAACAAGCATATCAGATTTCTTTTCAGATTTCAGATCTTCAATCTTAACTTTTAATTTGTCAATAGCATTTTTTGCATCTTCATATTTTCTTCTTAAGGAGTTTTTTTCATCAGTAAGCATATCAATCTGTTCAAGAGATTCTTCAAGATTCTTCTAAAGTTGATCCATATCCATAGAGATCTTACTCAAGTTGCTAAGCTTTCCTTGAATGTTCCTTCTCTGAGTAACTGCGCTCTGATACCAATTGTTAGAAATAGGAAATACTGAGAGGGGGGGTGAATCAATATTTCACAAAATTTTTCTTTTGCCCACTTATGGATATAATAGATTACTTTAGTGCATACAAGGATTATCAAGCTGATTAACAAACATAGCAGTAAATAGAAAGAACTCATAACACATGATATGTTCTCGAGGAAACCCTGGCCAAGGGAAAACCCCAGTGGGGATGGTACCCACAAAGATCACTAATCAAAAGTATCTTGTTAGGGATATTGGACCCTGTTAGGAGTCAATTTACAATATATAGTGGATCTATCCTAGTTAAAGGACTTTAGGCCTTGTTAGAAGCCTTAACCCTATTAGGAGTTAGATTACAAAACTTGATCACCAGCTGAGCTCACTGCCCAAATAGGTAATACAAAATGTTTCTAACTATAATATGGTACTACTTACAACTTTTCATTAATAGCCTTTTCTGCTATCACAATATACAACTATCGCAAGTTATCTTTTCTTTCTTTTTACATATATCATCTACTTTGTCATTACATTTCAAGTATGCCTAATATATGAGTTATTAGAGCTAATAACTTTACATGGTCGGATACCAAAATCTTTATCCAAGAGTAAACATCTAGGATGTCATCCCTTCATAATGTTAAGTCATTATTTTGACAAGCAAAAATAATCCCTTAACTCTTTCGCTAATACTGTCTCCAAAACTGTTCTGTCTGCAAAAACTATCTTCGGTAAACTTCGAATAACTTGGTCTGTACTACTCTAAACTTTATGCACACTGAGATGGGGTATCCTCATAATCTATAGAAGCTTTAGTTAACTACACAAACAAAAATATTGCTCCAGTGGATGTCACCAACTAAATCTTCATCGGATGCTCTGTCAGGATCACTGTATCCATACTTAGACAATTTCTTCCTTCAACTTGCCATACTTGCATTCCAGATTCTACACTCTCAATAGAGATCATATGTTGCCATAATGACAAAATCTATGCATCCACATTAGCAAAATTGCCAACAGCACACACCCTATGGTAAAGGTAAAATTGAGAGGTTGTGGAGGAGAGTGAAATAGGAATAGGATCCATGGAGATCATATTCGAACCATTTTCATCCTCACTACCATGTGCCTCATTAGGGAATCTATCCTCTTGTACAATAAAATCCTCATCAAAGTACTCAAAACAAGAATCATACATGTTGAATACAAAGAAAGAACTAAAAGCATGAAAATGTAAATATTTTTGTAGTTTTAAAGGAATTTTGCAATATTTTTGTATTTTTGAAATATATAAATGCAAGAAAGAAATCTAATCTTCTAGGCATACAAAATTTAAATCTAACACCATAAAAGAAAGAGTTGTCATAAACAGGTTAACCAAAATGAATAGTAGAAAAATGGAAGCTTAGCAATGCACATAGCATTCAACACTTATTCATTTGAATTGAAATTGGAGTTGGCATAACATAAGTAAATCTGGAAATACTTAAAATTTAATTAGGTCAAGATACATACCTCATTGTGAAATTGATTTAGAAATACCTATTTTCTGAAGTCTGTGTGAGGTTTTGGAATATTCTACAACCAGATCTATGATCAGAAAGCTGAGATCGAGAAAACCCAAAAAATTTTCATCTTTCTAGTAGCAGGTCGAGTTTGACCCTCATAAAAGGTCAAATACCACATTTTTATTCTGAAGCCCGATTCTAATTTTGTTCACAAATCTTGGAATTTCGGTGAAAAGGCTACTCAAATCTATCCTCTGATTCCCGAAACAATGACTATAGATATCTGAAAAGGGGGGTTTTTGGGGTGGCTATATAGGGTTTTGCCTTAGTCAAACCCCCATCTTGGTGGTCTCCACCTCTACAAATAGCCGATTAAAATAGAATGTGTGTGTGTATGTATTGAAAGTGCAATGCCAAGATCTAATCATCTAGATCAAAACCCTAGCATGAATGTGTATGAGATAACAATGCATAGATTTGAATGAGATAGACAAGCATACCAAGCCCCCAAGGCTAAATTACTTCTACCAAACTCACAATCTGTAATTGTTACCCCATGATTGAATCTTTGAATGCTTGAAAGTTGATGATGGTGGATCAAGGAATAAAGGATCTCTCTTTCTCTAAATATGTGTTCACAAAATATGCTTGATGTCCACAATAGCTTGATCTTCTATATCATCCTCTTGCTATCCTACATCTTCACCATTCCTTGCTTTCTTGAAACCTTCTTGCTCACAAAAATTGATGGAGAGATGTGAATAATGGATGTTGGATCAATCACCTTTCTTGAGAGTGGTTGAGCTTGAAAAACTTGATGTGGATGTGAATGATGGATGTTGGATTGCTTGATTGTGGATGAGAAAATGAGAGAGGAATGTCTCCTTTTATAGTGAACTAGGGCACAATCCTCTAGAGCGGCCACCTTGGAGAACTAAATCCCAATTAGGTCCTAACTTTTAGAAAATATACCTAGATTAAATTCAATTAGAGGATTTACCATCCTGAAACCCGAAATGGTTAACCCGAAGGTGCGAAAATAAATATCCCGAAAGCCCGATTCCCAGAAATCAAAGATTCTAGAAATTTGAATGATGGGGGCAAAATCGAGGTTGGACCTAACCTAGTTAGGTTCTAGCTTGATCCTAACCTATTAAATTTTGAGCTTGATCCTGACCTATTCAGGATCAACCTTGAATTTGACCCTATGCCTAGATCCAATTAGAATCAAGACAGGAGGTCCCGGGGATGCCCAAAGACCTAGAAATGATATCAGATCGGGACAGAATGCTAGGAATAGGCATAAAATCCTATGATAAATATGATGAAAGCTAGTAGGACCTATTTCTAAGTCCTATCTAGAAAATAGAGCCATGGAAGAGGGAAATTTAGGAGAATCCACAGGATCCTATCCCTAATTTCACCTAGAATGAAGAAGATAAGTGCAAAATGCATCCTAAATGCAAGTCTATCATGATAAATATACTTAAAGAGGGTGCTAAACCTATCAAGATGGAAGAGCTTCCATTTTAAGATGATACATCGGTTAAAGGGCTGACCTAGTTATTTGTTTCTTATGTGCATATAAATATTAGATGCACCCATTGAAATCAGAATGAAAGTTGATATAAAGTTGAGATAAGCAGAGAAGAAGTGTTCAAAGAGTTGATAAGATGTATTAGAGCTTTGCAAGAGGTCAAAGAAACAATGCATCAAAGGAACAAATCAGACAAGCAATATCATAGTGATAGTTCATCCAACAAATATAGTGTGTATCTGAGATCTAAAGGTTGTAGCCTTCACCACTTGAGCAGTGAGCTCTAGGATAGTGCATCCACAGCCGTAACAGGGTTTATTGTAAAAGACTCCTAATAGGGTCTGAACCTTTTTCAAGGTCACTGTACTAGACACATTGTAAAGAAACTCCTAATAGGGTTAAGGATCTTCCAACAAGGATCATGAAACACTAGTACAAAATATTAGTGGGTGTCAATTCCCACCATGGTTTTTACCTATTTGGGTTTCCCTGTAACCATATTGGTTTTATGTGTTGATTTCATGTCTCATGTTTATGTTGATGTTCATTTGAGTATTTAAGTATTCAAGTTCAGTTTAAAGAATAAAGAAAAAAGATAAAATACAGTGAACATTGATTCACCCTCCCCCCCCCCTCTCAGTGTTCCCATTCCTAACATTAATGGAAATAAAGAAATAAAGCAATAAGGTCATGGAAATTTAATGGACCTTTAAAACATGCATTTAAGTTTGGAACATTGATAATTAAAGTTTGATTGTGTTTGGATTGAGTGAACACTTCTAATTATCAAGTGAAAGATAGTCACTAAACAAGTTTGGGTATTTATTTGTGTAGTTTATTCTTGATTAAATATTTATTACCATGATGACATGATTTTAATAGAGGGAGGATAGGTGTAATAGAAATATTATTTGTATATTTTTATATTGAAAATATTGTTAACAACCAATCCTATGATTGGTCTCTATTCTTTTGAAGAAATCATTGATCCATAAAAGATGTATACATATGAAGAGTGATGTTTTTTGTCGAAAAAGAGCCACATTGTTGTTAGGAATGGTTAATGGACCTAACATTTTTATTCAAGAATTTGTGAGAAATAGAAGAACAAGGTTGGTTAATTATTTTAGTGATGATGAATTCCATTGGTATTGGTAGTGACCTTTTTAATTCTTGTCTAGGAATGATGATTTGAATGGGTACTAGTGTTTTGGAAGATGAAAGGACTAATAGATGGCATTTTGATACTCATAATGTTTTAATGTCCAGAATATTGTATTGAATAGTTCTTGTGTGTAGGTAGAGTGAGTTTAAATTCAGTGGTTTTGTGATAAGAATTGCATAACTGGTGGATGTATCTTTTCTTTTGAATATGATGATAATAGAATTGGGAATAATTATTGTAGCTAAATGGGGATAATCATAGGACTATGTTATGTGGATTAGGACAAACAATCTGTATTGAGGACATGGACAACTTGATTGAAGTTGCCAAAGAGTATGAGTCATGGTGAAATTAATGCCTTGTAGCAATGATAATTTGTATGGTTGATGACCTAATAATGAATGAAGTATAGTTAGCACTTGATTGAGTAATTGATTTTCTTGTTAAGGATATAGTTTGGATCCTAGTATGAATATAAAATTTTAATATTGATTGACTTGAAGATAATTATGAATTTCTTTGATAAGATGAGTTTTTTCTCAACATGGATGGTAATTCTTGTTAAATGCCTCTTATGAATGTAAAAGAAGCGTAAGATGATGGTTGGATAGCATGATCCTATAATTTTTATGAGTTTTTAAGATGATCATCATCAAATTTTTATCAGAGCTTAGTGAAAGATCTTGGGTGAGCAAGATGTTTTGTATTTTATGTTGCTAATGAGTTATGGTTGTAGGTTCTTGTCCATCTAGCTACATGAGGGAAGACAAGAAGATCTTTCAAGGGCTAGCAAGATGGTCTAGGTCCACAAGGATGGTCCATTGGATGCCAATAGATTGGATAAAGAGGCACGAAAAGGAATACTAGGTTAGATAAAGAAGTTGGTGAGGTGAAGTAACATGGAGAGGTGGACATATGGTTGGTGAATAACCATGGATGGAAGCCATCATAGAATCCATTGGAAGGAGTATCAAAAAGATGAAAATAATACAAGAAGACAAAGAGGCACAAAGAAGAAAAGGTAACATGAAGACAAAAGAGAAATATTTTAGTCTAATTTTTTTTTCTTGCAGGTCCCTATATTCTTATTTTCAAGGGACTTGGAAACTATTCAAGGTCGAGAGTATGGTGCATAGGCACCTAGCACAAGGATATTATAGGAGGTTAGGGATCATAACAAGATCCATTTGAGTCATTTTAAGTTACAATGATTAATGATGTAAGGCTATGTGAATCCATTTGTAAAATGTTTCATAGTTTTCCTATTGAGGTTGTGAGACCTATCAAATTATGCAAAATAACCCATGAAAGGGTAAATGTATTGTGGAAGGTCACAAAATTTACATTTGGATATGTTAAAAATGTTCATATAAAGTAATAAGTTCCTTGATGTTGAAAAGGTGTAAATGTGAAACATTTCAAGATGAAGGATTTTGTAAGTTGTACCAAGAGTGGGGTGAACCCACAAAAGTGAGTCCCACTTTTGGGGATGAACAAATTTTGGTAGGGCCTAGAAATTCAATTTTTAAGGTCTCCACCCAAAGTAAGGGTATTCACACAAAGAAAAACAACATCTTCACATGAAGACCCTAACATGGGTTACTTCACGTGAAGGGATGATGAGGTCTTCACGCTAAGACCCCTTAGGCCAAATTTACTACAAATTTCTAGCGGAGGGGTGTCATTTTCACATTTAATATTCACATAGAGAAGTAGACCCCAATATTGGAGTGAATCCCCTGACAACCTCATTGACTTCATCCTCATTGCCTTTTATTCCACCTCCTTCGACCGTAGTATATTCCAGGTACACACATTTTTATTTTTCCTTTTTAACTATTTTTTATTGTAAATTATATGTTTATAAATTATTTTAGTTGATTTTTTAATTTTCAAATAGTTATTTCATTTTTGATAGTATAAGCTACAAAATTATGTTAGTAAATGTTAGAAATACTAGACAATGTTAGAAAATACTAGAAAATGTTACAAAATACAAGAAAATGCTATAAAATGCTATAAGATGTTACAAAAAACTAGAAAATGTTAGAAAATTTTAGATAATTAGTAATATTATTGCTTTTTTAAAATTATTGTTAATTAGTAATATTAAAATGTTAGTTTTAAATTATTTTTATTAGAAAATTTTAGAACAAATTAAGAAAATTTAGAAAAATTTAAAACCTTAGGAAAATTTTCAAAAACTTTAAACATTATAAAAATTAGAAAAATTAGAAACCTTTGAAAAAATTAGAAAATTATTAGAAAATGATATAAAATTAAAAAAAAATTCTCTCCCCATGTACCCATTACGACTCTATCACCAGACTCCTTAATACTATGTCCACACCCTCTTAAGAATCTCTCTCTCTCCTTGTCTTTTAAGACTTTATTTATTTCTCACGCAACTGTTTGACACTAATCAATACTCTCCTACCGAACCCCTTAAGGCACCCCCACCCCCTTAAAAATCTCACCACAACTTTTAACACTATCTTTCTCCATACTTAACACTATATTTCTCCACACTTAACTCTCTCTCTCTCTCTCTCTAGGATAATTATTTATAATTATACATTTGTATAATTCTATATTTTAATCTTATTTTACCTACACATATGTAGTGTACTTAAATTTTAACATTAATTAATGTATATAACCCTTAGATGGACACATGATCATGTACAAGGTGACCCAGCACAAGGTGCCGCACCTAGGATGGTCGAACACATGGTGCCACACCACATGATGCCATGACATAAGCTTCCCCCCAGCATGATGCAACACAAGGTGCCTTACATCAAGCACTTGATGTTCCTGATATGGGGGCTATCTTTCATTTTTCTACCCAAGAGATGGGACAGTTATGAGATTCTATAGCTTCCTCTGAAGATAACATTTACAAAGATATTTGTACCACCATTTTGTAGAATCTAGATGACCTATCTACACACATGAGTAGAAAGACTACATTGTATACTCCAAAGATTGTTAATTCTATTTTTTGAGAGTTGAGATATCAGATCTCTAGTGATATATCCCTAATTAAGGTCTAGTCATAGGTCTCAAAGGATATTATCAAAGGATATTTTTCCCTTGCTATCGAGAGATGATAAAGGTCAGAGCATATCAAGTTACATGTTGTGTGGTACCCAAGATTAAACGCATGATATACATGTTGTTTCTTGTGGCACATGGTTGTTATCTCAACAACGACAAGATTCCACTCCACTTTTTACAATAGGTTTCTACTGAGGTCCATTTGGGTCTCAATGTGAACTACATAGATATTTTGAGGTACTTTGGATAGGGGCATAGTAGATTTTTAGACCACGATTAGTATCATAGGCCTGATCTCATTGTGTTGAGACACAGGCACTTGGTTGGGCATAGGGCACCCACACTGGCACCATCTACAGTTGATACTACTGACAAAGTTGTCATTTCTTCCTAGAGGGAAGAAATTGATAGGATTAGACTCATTGTAGCTATAACCACCAATATTACTTCTGATACACTTAGTATATGTATTAAGACTAGACTGATTTGATCCTGGACATCTTTAGAGGCATCATCTAGTAGCACACCCATATTGATGATACATATAGAGATGTTAGTCTCTCTAGACCATGTGATATATGAGTGCTTATCGGACATCAGAGTTTCATTGAGATGAAACTATATTTATTGGAGGACCTTTTATATTCATATACCTATATTTCTTAGTCAAAGAGGATCCCTATACAGTCTGTCACAAACACCATTAGACTCTCTCAGGGCCCTCCAATTCCACCACCCCAAAGCACACCATCATATCATGTATCTCATAGTTCACAACACTCTGCACCTACTAATCACTCTGCAACTACACATGTAGGGATACAACTTGGTGATGTTTACATCACAATGGGGGTCCTGGATGGTTTTGAGGATCAGTTATAGGGATTGAGATAGATGACCACTGACACTAACATAGATTTATGTATGGATCTTCTACTTCATATCGACTCTAAATCTACACCACTCCCTTGTCAACTACACTCCCCATTACGCTCATCACTAGAGGGAATTGGTACCATACATGATGCTCATTATGGTTTTTTTGTAGATGATGTGATTGTGCACGCTGATGATCATCTCGCTCCTAAGACCTAGGTATAAATTTAATTTTAAATTTATTTCTAGTCAATAAATTGATTATATAGTTGTGTTGCCCTAATTATCGTTCATTCAAATTTTGCCTTTTTTATTTTTATGTCAAACCTTCATCCCCTCAATCCTATGAGAAGCTCCAAAAAAATTTATGGGTTTATCTACTCCCCCCTAGTCTCTGCAACTATTTTTAGGTCCCTGGCTAGGTGAAAAGTCCTTAAAAAATTCATAAATATAGTCATTGGGTCAAATAAACCCCCTAAAGCCCTAGCCTTCATTCTATTTGGTCGTTACCTTTTTGGTCACTTAAGTTCCATCAATTTCCATGTGCGCAATTTAATCTTTTAGTCACCAAATCTCTGATTCCTGACGGTCAAAGCTCTAACATTTAGCGATCCCGTGAGAGGTTACCTTTTGAGTTGGCGGTCTTTGCTTAGCGGCTAAAATCAAGATTCTTCATTTGATGGTTGTCACATGATCTCATGGCCTCAAAAGATTCCATGAGATCTTGCGATGACTGTCGATCTTCCAAGTCTATAGTGCTTCAAGCTTGTGTGGGTCCATTGCCACATCATCCTATGTGGAAGCTCCTAATTAGCTAAAGGGTTGTGAGGTGTAACCTTGTTAGAGCGGGCCCAACAGATTATGTTTAGATGATCCTACGACTGGCACATAATCTCATGGGTTGTGTCAGAGCCATGAGATCATGCACTGACCATCGATTTCACTTTGTTGTCAGAGCCTTGTGGGTGGGTCCTCGTTTACTGATGTGCTCATCTTCTATTGGTCCACATAGTGATGATTGGGATGTGTCAGTGGGGCCGTGTCAGATTTTTTGTAGGGATGTCAAAAGGATGAGGATCGACGGCTAGCATATCTTTGCAAAGGGGTTTTCTAACACGTGATCATGCACCCAACATTTGAGCTACCAAGTGTTCAGGTCCTATCAGTGGGTCTAGTGCCAAGTCAGGGTGATGTGCTCAATTTTCATTGGTCGAAGTAAAGAGAAAATCTATGGGACCATGTTGCCAAGTATGATGACTTGCTCAAATGTGATTGGTTACCGTGTGCTGATGAAGACTTCCAGGTGGACTGGTGTGTTAGTGAGGTCATAGATTAATGAAGATCTACAATGGGTGTATGATCTAAAGGAATATTCTATGGTCATGAGATCATGTGCCCTGTTAGCTCTTTTTCATGTAGAATCACCAATTTAGCTATTAATATTGACTATCAGGTTCCCAATTCTGGATTCTTATAGGGAAAAGGCTAATTGATAAGGACCAAGTCCTTCTACTTCAGGCTCCAGAGACCCAGGCGGGTGTACCTATCTTTAGACTCACTGCTTCACAATGAAATCCTATAGTGGATTAGGGGTTCTCACAATGATTCACTAATGTCTTTTGCTGCAACTGATGCAGAGCTTAGAAAGCCAATCCATGATATTAACAAAAGTAAACACTCATTGTGGAAAAATGGCAAATGTGACAACAAGGATAAACTCCTTTTTGAGCTTTGAAACTCAGGTAGGTTAACCCATTGATTATCTCTACAAGGAATCACTAGAATGAATTGTACTCCCTAAATACAATCAGACATGAAAGTTCATAATAATAGAAAAGTAAAGTGATTTCAATTAATGCTTGATGAAGAAAAACTACTATTCGAACCAGGATCAGTGCCTTGTCTATTGGGCAATAGAGTCAACAAATATGCAATCCCAGAAAACTTAAATCCAAACTCCAAAACCCGAATGGAATGCCTTGCAAATCATTCTTCTCATTTCAATACTTGGACATCAAATTCATATATAAATCTCAACTTCACAGATCTTGTATTTAAGACTGACTCTCTCCTTGAAAGAAACATGAAAACAAGATCACAGCTACCTTATAGCCAGTGCATCAAAATGCCTTACAAATTGACACACAAGAAACAAGACCAAATATACAAAGACATCAACAAGAATTGAATAGGGATTCTCTTGTTTTCATTAAAACTTATCTGAAACTGTACATTGCTAAACTATGAACACAAAAATACAAGACTCAGAAGCCTGAAGCTATCCTAGCATAAAATTCAACATGCCTTTCACAATTCAAAGAAAAACAAGATATAGGAAAATAGAGAAAAATCTTCATCCCCGACACCTGTCAGTCCTTTAAAATATCTACAACCACCATGCACCTTTTGAAAACTTCTTTCAAAAGTTACCAAGCATCTCTCTCCATAACTGACAATCAAATCCCTTGTATTCTGCCTCTCAAATGCACAAAATATCTTCAAATTTTGAGGGAATTTGTAACTAAAATCAAAACACAAGGATTCCCTTGGAATGCCATCAAAACACATGCACAATCCGATCAAGGAGCAAAATAATGCAATCATGAACATAATCTCAAAATTTAGGAGCCAACAAACATATCAAACATTCTCCTAACTGAATTCTGATCTTAAAATGTTCAAACCACTGCCTGATATCAAGTATTATTATGAAAAAACAAAACCTCCTATAGCAACTACCGTTGAACACCTTTTTTTTTTTTCAAAAAGCACTGGGGAATAGCAGCCAGTCCTTGTAATTCTTCACGCTTGAGTCTCTGAAAATTTTTGATCTCTTTGTGCTTCTGAGAGGGCATGAAATTCTGATATATGAGCCATTAAAGTAGTCATGTCAACAATTAATTTAGCATGATTGAAACAATTACTCCTTCAGAAGAGCGAACTATCACTTCTCAATGGGAAACTTTAAATTTGCATCACTTTATCTCCAGTTTGAATTAGAACCATCGATCCTCATTAGTAGATGATCTAATGGCCTCTCGCATGATCGCATAGCATGAAAATCACTCATGTGAACATGTGACTAACTGTCACATTACCTCTCTATTTTTGGCGGTCTCTTATAACTTCCACCATTAAGACAAAATATTATTCACATGATCACATAGCTTAAAAGAAGCTTATGCGAACATGTGAAAACCCATTAGCATTTATCACTGTCATTTTCTTCCTTCAAATCATTGGTCCCACCTCACCTTTGTCAATAAAAAAAATCCACGCTTGCAACACCTGGCACAAATTTTTAGGTACTTTCTTTCTTTCCGAGTACTGGTGTCTGCTGATACTAGCCAATAAGAAAACATTATTCATGCACATCTATCAAAAGTTCCACTTGAGAATCGCACTTGGTTTAATGCAAGATCAATGGCTTATCGCATGATTGCGTAGGCTTGTAAGATCCCATGCAATTATACGACAGCTGTCCGATCTTCCCCTTATTGCTTTTCAAACTTTGGAGATTCCTCTGTCACCGGCCCCACTGCCTTTGGAAAATAAAAGGCCACCACTTGTGAAATACTTGTCAGTGGTCCCACCTTGTTTCTGCATCAAGCTTCATTATAAAATCAATGGTTATTTCCCATGTTCGCATGGCTTGGAAATATTCCATGCGAACATGCAACCACCATTGATTTTATTTAAAGATTCACAATTGAATGAAACTCAAAACATTAGAATACAAGGTAATTAGGACATAGGATATGTTATTTATATCACTGGGGTTCTAGACTTAGGAAAAGATATAACCCCCACGTGAAAAATAAATGCATGTGCTCTTTAATGAACTTAAGTGACTTAAAAAGTAACGCTCGAAAAGAAATGAGGAGAATGACTTAGGGTTTATTTGAAAATGGAAAACATTTTAGGGTTTTTGACATGAATTTGAAATTCTTCAAAGACAAGACCTAGGGTAAGGATTTTTGAAGTGGGCTATGACAATTTTTTGAAGAAATTTTGACACTTGTACCTAGGAAAACTTCATAGACTAGAGGACTAAACCAATGTTTGGACAAAAACCTCAAAAAATTAAGAATATACCCAACAGTGGCTCTATCTGAGGATGCTTGATCGCAAGATCATGGCAAGAATACCAGAATCTTCTGGAAGAGTAGACCACCCCAAAAACTAACTTCTCTTCTTATCACTCGAATTCTTCTCAAAAACTTACTACCGGTTCCATCAAGCTTCTCAAAATTGGTTCCTTATTCAAAGAAAACTACACTACTGCAAGCCAAGCGACTATACAAATGTACAAACTTCTTACAAATAGAAACCATGGCTGGAAACTTCACTTACCCCAATCAAAAATATGATTTTCTTTTCCACCATGTATTGGAATCAAACATTTATCACTTGCACCCATATGACTAAAATCATGAAAATTTTTCACAAGCACATTAGGCAACATATAATCTACATATTCATATCTGTCCAATGCCTGAGAATGAAACTCAATCGGAAGATATTGGTCATTCTCATAAATGTGCTAGTCACATTCACTAATATCATTAGTTTTCACAAGAGAAAAAGAAACACTATTCACCACATTCGGTAAAATAATACGGGACTGATTTTCACAAAATGGGAACACACAGACTTGCTGATTGTAAACCTCAAATTTATCATTATTCTCAGCACACTTTTTTAAGTCAAAAACAAAACTCTCATACCCACATTCATGCAATTGCGACAAACAATCAGGATGCTCCTCGTAAATTATTTCTTTTTCATCTAGCTGAGATGAGACCCAGGATTCAGATTTATATCCAATTGCATCATTCAATGCACTTACTCTTTCAGCTTCATCACAAACCAGATCTTCAACAAATTATTTAAACAGTGGGTTAAAAACCACATGAAAATGTTGATCATAAAAATTCTTACATAAAACCGGCTGATCAATGTCAATGTCTTCATTAAATGAAGGATTAGAAAAATCATTAAACTCATTTTCAGATTTAATATCATGAAAAATTTCAACATAAGATAAATCTGAATCTGAATTACTAAAATCTAAATCTGAAAATGAACACCCCTCATCAATATCTAGATCACAATCATAAGCATATTCATCAATGAGAGAATGATTGCATTCACTTACACCATCTTCATTCGGGTAATCATTTTTTGAGCTGCATTCATTATCTAATGGGGAATCACTACCTCTGAAATTCATTCCATTAGAGGAACTTTCAACATTCTCTTCATAGGATACATAACCATTCGGTTCATTATTCTTTTCTAAAAATTTCCCCTCATCCAACTGTGAAATTCTTTCATTCATGGCTCTAAGTCTCTCCATCATTTCAATCTCCTTCTCCTTGATGTCAAGAGCTGCCTTAATTTCTTCAATCCTTTGTAAACACTGTGCATGGGACTGCACATCATATTGTGTTTCAACCTGAGGTTCATCAACAATCTGATCACTTATACAAGTTGTACCTTCATCTATGATGCAAATTTCTTCATCTATCAATCTTGGATGCAACTGTAAGTGATTTTCTTTTGCAAATCCACTATCAATTTCATTCCTAGTAATATGTTTCATGTGATTAACAGGGACATAAGTTTGCTTCTGAGGTTGTAAACCTTTTATTGCATCTCTTTCCCCATCATTGATTACATTTTGAACATGAAAACCAATAGAAGCATTTGGTCTTCTTATAACACCATATCTGACATTACATTCTATATCCATACCAAGGTTGAATGCCTGATAAAAACTTCTCGGTTCTTTATCCCTCAAGAGATAACTTATTTTTGCATCTAATGCATTCAAATAGATGATCAAACATACATCATCATTCGGTCTAACTTTCTCAAGGATATGTCTCCATGTTCAGATGAACCTAGTATTAAATCTTGGGACCAATTCATCCTCCCCAATTTGTATGTCCATCAGCACCTTCAGCATGTCATAATCATTTACCTTTTCCACAAACTGATCCAGGAAATCTAAAATTAATTCCTCCCATGAAGAAATACTATTCTCCGACAAAAGAGAGAACCATTCTCTTGCATCTTTTAGCAATGACTGAACAAACAATTTCATGAGCACCTCTTCATCATTGATTTCATAATCATTCATCAAATCTGAAAATCTTGTAACATGCTGATGGGCTAATTCTGATTTTCTTCCACTGAACCTGGGTAAAAATTCCCTCACATTTTGGGGAATGGGACTTGGATAACCGGGGATACCCTTAAAATAAAAAACTAGGTAATGATTGGTAGAAAAATTTCTCTGCATACTCATGATTAGTTGTGTATCTTTTATAACCTGATTGGGGAAACTTGACACTCAAACACTTATACTACTGAAACTTATCTTTTCATTCCACTAAAATACTGAATACACACTTAACACCAGCAACTATCTTAACTGAATTTAGCACCAAAGTGTGTAGAAAACTTTAATAACCTTTCATCAGTGACTTACTCACTTAATAAGGACCATGTAATTTCTCAAAAATTGAAAGGGGAAATACCTGGGAAACCCCTTTGCTGCTATTGTAGCTTCACTTTTTGATTTGAAATCTAAAGAACATCTTCAAACTTCGGGTTTGTTCCTGACACAGAGTCACCACCTCTTCTTAGAGGGATACAATTTTTCTTTACTGATCTTCTTTGAAAGTTTCAAGATTCTAAGTACATTTCATAGTAGAGTCATAATTTTGCAAACTAATTTCAATAGAAAATCCAAGTAAACACAAATCTGAAAAAGATTTTTAGAATTCTCAAACATTGAAGACTCTTTTCCCAAACTGAAAACTAGTAAGACTCTGGGATACACTTAATGGTGAACTTATTCAATCCCCAGTAGAGTCACCATTTTGTTAGCTCTTTTTCATGTAGAATCGCCAATTTAGCTATTAAGCCTGACTCTCAGGTTCCCAATTCTGGATTCTTACAGGGAAAAGGCTAATTGATAAGGACCAAGTCCTTCTTCTACTTCAGGCTCCATAGACCCAGGTGGGTGTACCTATCTCTAGACTCACTACTTCACAATGAAATCCTATAGTGGATTAGGGGTTCTCACAATGATTCACTAATGTCTTTTGCTACAACTGATGCAGAGCTTAGAAAGCCAATCCATGATATTAACAAAAGTAAACACTCATTGTAGAAAAATGGCAAATGTGACAACAAGGATAAACTCCTTCTTCTTTTCGAGCTTTGAAACTCAGGCAGGTTAACCCATTGATTCTCTCTACAAGGAATCACTAGAATGAATTGTACTCCCTCAATACAATCAGACATGAAAGTTCATAATAACAGGAAAGTAAAGTGATTTCAATTAATGCTTGATGAAGAAAAATTGTTATTCGAACCAGGACCAGTGCCTTGTCTATTGGGCAACAGAGTCAACAAATATGCAATCCCAGAAAACTTAAATCCAAACTCCAAAACCCGAGTGGAATGCCTTGCAAATCATTCTTCTCATTTCAATACTTGGACATCAAATTCATATATAAATCTCAACTTCTCAGATCTTGTATTTAAGACTGACTCTCTCCTTGAAAGAAATTTGAAAACAAGATCACAACTACCTTATAACTAGTGCATCAAAATGCCTTACAAACTGACACACAAGAAACAAGACCAAATATACAAAGACATCAACACGAATTGAATAGGGATTCTCTTGTTTTCATTAAAACTTATCTAAAACTGTACATTGCTAAACTATGAACACAAAAATACAAGACTCAGAAGCTTGAAGCTGTCCTAGCATAAAATTCAACATGCCTTTCATAATTTAGAGAAAAACAAGATATAGGACAATAGAGAAAAATCTTCATCCCCGACACCTGTCAGTCCTTTAAAATATCTGCAACCACCATGCACCTTTTGAAAACTTCTTTCAAAAGTTACCAAGCATCTCTCTCCATAACTAACAATCAAATCCCTTGTATTCTGCCTCTCAAATGCACAAAATATCTTCAAATTTTGAGGGAATTTGTAACTAAAATCAAAACACAAGGATGCCCTTGGAATGCCATCAAAACACATGCACAATCCGATCAAGGAGCAAAATAATGCAATCAGGAACATAATCCTGAAATTCAGGAGCCAAGAAACATATCAGACATTCTCCTAACTAAATTCTAATCTTAAAATGTTCAAACCACAACCTGATATCAAGTATCATTATGAAAAAACAAAACCTCCTGTAGCAACTACCATTGAACACCTTTTTTTTTCGAAAACCACCAGGGAATAATAGCCAGTCCTCGTAATTCTTCACACCTGAGTCTCTACAAATTTTTGATCTCTTTGTGCTTCTGAGAGTGTGTGAAATTTTGATATATGAGCCATTAAAGCAGTCATGTCAACAATTAATTTAGCTTGATTGAAACAATTACTCCTTCAAAAGAGCGAACTGTCACTTCTCAATGGGAAACTTCAAATTTGCATCACTTTATCTCTAGTTTGAATTAGAACCGTCGATCCTCATTAGCAGATGATCTAACAGCCTGTCGCATGATCACATAGCATGAAAATCACTCATGTGAACATGTGACTAACCATCATGTTACCTCTCTATTTTTGGCGGTCTCTTATAACTTCCACCATTAAGATAAAATGTTATTCGTATGATCACGTAGCTTAAAAGAAGCTTATGCAAATATGTGAAAACCCATTAGCATTTATCACCATCATTGTCTTCCTTCAAATCTCCGGTCCCACCTCACCTTTTTTAATAAAGAAAATCCACGCTTGCAACACCTGGCAAATTGTCAGGTACTTTCTTTCTTTCTGAGCACTGGTGTCTGCTGATACTAGCCAATGAGAAAACATTATTCATGCACATCTGTCAAAAGTTCCACCTGAGAATCGCGCTTGGTTTAATGCAAGATCAATGGCTTGTCGCATGATCGCATAGGCTTCTAAGATCCCATGCGATTATATGACAGCCATCTGATCTTCCCCTTATTGCTTTTCAAACTTTGGAGATTCCTCTGTCACCGGTTCCACTGCCTTTGGCAAATAAAAGGCCGCCACTTGTGAAATACTTATCAGTGGTCCCACCTTGTTTTCACATCAAGCTTCATTATAAAATCAATAGTTATTTCGCATGTTTGCATGGCTTGGAAATATTCCATGTGAACACATGACTGCCATTGATTTTCTTTAAAGATTCACAGTTGAATGAAACTTGAAACATTAGAATACAAGGTAATTAGGACATAGGATATGTTATTTATATCACCAGGGTTCTAGACTTAGGAAAAGATATAACCCCCACGTGAAAAATAAATGCATGTGCTCTTTAATGAACTTAAGTGACTTAAAAAGTAACACTTGAAAAGAAATGAGGATAATGACTTAGGGTTTATTTGAAAATGGAAAACATTTTAAGGTTTTTGACATGAATTCAAAATTCTTCAAAGACAAGACCTAGGGTAAGGATTTTTGAAATGGGCTATGAGAATTTTTTGAAGAAATTCTGACACCTATACCTAGGAAAACTTCACAGACTAGAGGACTAAACCAACGTTTGGACAAAACTCTCAAAAAATTAAGAATATACCCAACACGCCCACCATTAGATTGGAATCTCAGTGTGAGTGGATCCGTTGTTAGAGCTTGCTGAAGTGTTTTGCTGATGGGGCAGTTAGCATGAATGAAGGATTGCCAAGTGGTGAATGGGCCCAGGGTTAGAAAACATTAAATGACTCAGTGACTAAAGGGTTATCTCATGTTTGCCAGACTTAACCAGGGTTAGTTAAAACAATTAGCGGTCCTGGGACCAATGAGAAAAAGGTAACCCGAGGTGAACTTGAGGTTAATTCTATAGATGAATGGTTCCTAGGTAAATAAGAAGATCTAACAGTTGTGTATTAAAAGGAGATTGAGATTTAAATGTCAGCCATCAATGGAGGAAAAGTATGGTGCCACCTTATAGTCATTAATATTTAAATTCAAATTTATTTCTTTGCAGGGTTTTGGCTAGGTTTTGATCCAATAGTCACTTGCGACAGAGTCGATAGATAGAATTTATGTCTTCAGAACATTTGCACTTGAAGGAGGATGATGAGGAGGTCTAGGCAGCCATCTTGGGTCATTTCTTGTTTCAGAAAGGAACCAATTATGCATTCATAGCAAGACTTTGTGCAGGCAAGTGGATGAATCCAAGTTGCTTGTCTGCAGGTTGATGTAGTACAGGGATGGGCACACAAAGATGAATATCTGATCGATTGAGATATTTGTAGAAATAACATTTATGATTAGACTTGATTGATTTAGGGTTTGTTATTATATTTTAAAATCTTGTAACCCTAGGTAGGCTAGGTTTTGACTCCTACCTATGTGCAAAAAGAGGAGATGTATATATTGTATTTTTGGAGCTTTTGAGCTCAGAGTTGGACAATTGTAAAAATAAATTCATCTTTCTTAAGGGTTATCTGTGGTATCATTTTTACCCTCTGGCTTATACAATTGTAAATCTTTCATTGATTATTGAAACATTGCAGAGGTATTTTGTGACAATTCTTCATGTCCCTATGCTTCCTTGTCTGAATTATCTCTTATTGGATTAAAGTATATGATGTTTTCAATGATATCTTAGGGTTCCTGATCCCTCTTACTTTCTGTACTTATGTGTGTTATTGTGTTTGATCTGATTTAGATGTTTTTGTGGGTATACTTCAGCCCCCTAATAGTCTTGTCTCAATCCTACACCGAGTTGCAGAAGTAAATGTCTACTTGTAGGTCATAAGTTGTGTCTTATGTTCAGGCCCTCCTATGAAACACTTATGCAAGCCTATTCAGTAAGTTGTGACCTACTAGACCTAATCCTTTCATTGATTCCATTCCTCTATACTGAGATCCAAACCCTAATTTTGATGTATCACCTAGTAGGTAGTTTGCTTTCAAGTCATTTCCCTTTCCAAGCATTCCTTCTATCCCTTTCCCTCAAAAGTTTACTTTTTCTATCAGGAAGAAAATTAAGGTGATTATCCAAGAGGAACCAGTCTAGAACCTAGATGTCTCATCTCAATTAGCATAGGTCCCACAACTTGGAGATGATTCCCATGTTATACTAGGTTATCAAGACTACGAGAGCTTCAAACAAGGGTGCAAACTTAGTCTATAACAATTCTGGCATGCCCGGTGGGACAGAAAAAGAATAAGATTCATGTTAAAGTTATGCTATCTCTGATATACAAACTGCATAATATAGACTTTTAGAAGTTATTCTATCAAGTATATCTGGTGACTCCACTAATTTCAAAGATCCAGGCCAACCTTGTTCAAGGTTTATGAGAAAGATTGAGACTAGGAGCTCAAAGCCTACTCAATTTTTAGAGTTTCCCTAAAAAAGAAGTCATAAAGGCATGTCAACTCAAAGAACATCCCCTGCAAGGAGAGTTTAGTCAACACCTCCTAATACCTCAGAAGGGAGACCTTTTCCCTTTCATTCCAGAAGAAGAGGGAGATCTCTAACCAGAGATCTAAAAGAGGATTCAAATCCAGTAGTAAATACATCCCATATAGTTGTTAATCTTCAAATCACAACTCTTGCAATGGCTAGATAGTTTTTCTTTGCACCATTCAACCAAGGGAGTCCATTAGCCTTTTCTCAACATCATGATGTGCCCTTGGTGGCACTGAAGAGTGTACCTAATGGTACTGAAGAGTGTACCTACTTTCATAGGTGAAGGGAAGACAACTGCTTTTGAACACATAAAAGATGTGACCACCATCTGCAACATACACAACATAACTCAAGAGGATGTGGCCACAAAATTATTAGCAACCTCTCTAAAAGTTAAGGCTCTTGAATGGTTTAGAACTCTAACTATTGGTTCTATTACTTCATGGAATGAATTAGGGGATGCATTGAGTAAGCATTTTGAAGATAAATCAGATAACTTGTCTTTGGTTGAGTGATTGACAACCATTAAGAGAGACCCTCAAGAGAAAATGACAGATTACAATAGTAGATTCCTCAAAACATGGAATAGAATTCCAGTCTTTGTAAGGCCATCAGTTGACCATGCTTTCCTTTACTACTTGAAAATTTTGAATGGTCAAATTTCTATCATGATCCAATCCATGGGTGGTACTTCTTTACCCCAAGCTTTTGACATAGCTGTCAAGGCTGTAAATTGTTTAATCCAAGCAGGTATGATTGCTAGAAGGCCTCCTATACCCATCTTCCCTAGCCTTCAACCCATTGTACCTATCCAAGTACCCCCATTTACCCCTATTCCCACCATATTAGCACCTCAAGCTAGTACTAGTGGTCAAGAGCTAACATTAAGTTTCTCTCAAGAGCTGCAAGAGATAAAGAATAGCCAACAAAGCAGTCAGCAAGTAATGAGAAAATTGTTGTAGACCTTGACTAAAGAGGTTACAAATTTGAAGAAACAAGGTCGAGGAATCAGACCACCATTTTAGCTAGAAGGCCAAGGTCCTAATCAACAATATCAGAATTAGGGATAGCATTATCAACAAAATAGGCCACCATACCAAGGAGGGTATCAAGGACAAAGACAAAGTTTTAATCAAAGACCATTCCAACCATATAACCCTACACCTCTAAATTCTACAAATCCAATGAGGGATATGGTTCCTAGTCAAAATAATATGGTTGTGGATAATGAATGGTGTTTTCCTTGTAACCAGCCTCACAATCAAGCTACATGTTCAAATGGATGGATGAACCAAGCTCTAATGGTTCAAAATGCCTCACAAGCTTAATCAGAGGCTTCATCCAGTGGGTTAGTGCCTCAACAAGAACCACAAGGAAGTGAGACTGTTCTTTTCAATTGGGAGCAACCAGACTTCAATGGAGTCAATGATGAAGTTGCCTTTGTTTCCTATACAAGAGCAAAGAGAAGAGCTCAAGACATGGAGAGAGCAGATTCTAATGCCGATACTGTAATACCCCAAAAATGGGCTATAAGTTCATTAATCTCCTACATCTTCAATTCGAATGAAATCGACATCAAAGTCCTAATCTAAGGCACATCTAAACATCATCGAATCATAATTGATTATCTTAAATTCTGCATCGGGGAATATTCTTAGTAATATTCCTAATCATCATAATTATCTTTAATTTTATAATTATTTGGTGATAAATCACATTTATCCTAAAGTTTGATTAATTGAATATTTTCATATTTAATTAATTAGATTTAATATCTTGCCACTTAATTGTGTAATTAAATTTAATTATATCTATTATTAATTGTATTATTTAATTTTGACAATAAATCTAATATCATATGAATAATTGATTAAATTCTTATTTAATTAATTAAAGTAAGTTGTCATTATTTAATAATATAGTTTTTAATAAAAATTTGATTAAATAATTGATTAACCCATAAATCAATTGTTTTATTTTTAAAAGCAGTTAAGTTGAAAATAAATCACTTTATTATTAAATTAATTCATAAATAAAACATGCACAATCATAAAAGAAAACAACTATCAATTATCAATTAAAGCTAAACTCTATTTTGAGTTAAAGCTTAGCTTTTGCATGTTTTTGTGAGTTAATTATCCTTTATTTAAAAATAACTCAAAAATCAACCTAAGTTATTTGAGTGATTTATGGTTTTTCCCATGCACCTCCAAAGCCCTGGATTTCTATAAAAATAAAGCTCATCTCTTCATAATTCATCTCTCAATCATCTCGCAAATTGCAAACTTACTCTACAGGAATCATAGCATATCAGATTTGGAGAATTTGCACAATTGGAGCTTGAAAGAATCAACTTGAGAATTCAAAGCTTTGTGAGATCAATTTCAATTGCATATTTTTCATATCATAGCATAAAATTTCATAGCTTTGCATATCATTGTTAGATAGATCAATTCATAGCATACCAATTTCATCTAGCATAGATTCATATCGGTTTTTATCATTCTTATTGCATAGAAAATATCAAAAATATAGATTAATTGCATTCAATTTCATATCCATCTTTTGCATTCAAATCCTTCATTTAGGTGTCGTCTAGGTCACTGATCTCGATAAACAATTTGAGAACATTAATCTCGCACCTACTAGAAGGCAGTAAATCGCTTGGTTAGATTAGATTTCAATTTTGCACGATTTTGATTATCACTAACCTCTAATATTTTACTGAGTGTTGTGTCTATAGATCAGGTACAATTTTTACACACACATTTCTGGCGCCCACCGTGGGGCAACCCACCTTTGCATGCTGATTTTGATTCTTGGAGCTAAAACCCTAAAGTTTCAAAGATTTAATTTTATCTCCCAAAGAGCTTAGAGTTTTGGTCTGAAATTGTTTTTTCAAGTTGGAGACATATCAAGGAAGCTTCGAAAAAAAATGCAGAATTTTTTGAATTATTTTGAATTTTGAATAATTTTTTTTCAATTTTTCATAAAAAATTAATTTTCGGTGCAAATCATAATATTTTTTAGAAATTTTTACATTTTCGGAAATATATTCAAATTCTACAGGGGGTCTATTATTTGTGTTTTAAATTTGGAAGCAATTTAATAGCTCAAATAGTCAATTTTCAAAAACTAGTCTGTTTTGATAAAATAGGTCTCTAGGGCACAAATGAAGAGATTTTTCAAAAATTTTTACATTTTTGGAAAGCTCTCTATTTTTGTGGCCAAAATCATATCAAAAAAATCAAATTTTGTTGACTAGGTCAAATGTAGTGCAAAAAAATTAAAATTTTGTGATGGGTATACACTTATTTTTCATATGATTCAATGCATGATATGAGTTGTCATTTGGATTAATTTTTGGTTATTATTGCTCCTAAAAATTGATTTTTAGATCTAACCCTAGGGTTTTCATAAGTTGAATATACCTTGCATATCTTGTTTGCTTGTTGGCTTGTTGGAGAGTTCGTAGCTTGCTTGCATAGTAAAGCTCAACAAAAATTGCTAAATATCAGGTAAAATCTACTAAGCGCATTGTGAGGATCACGAGGTATTCTCCTTGTTCTGAAAACATTTTGATTTGGACTTAAAATAAATCTCTCACGTGTCAAGCTTGTGTGCATCTTTTCATGCTTTTGATATATTTCTACACACTTGCATAATTTGATACTAGGTTGTGATCCCTTAAGGATTCATTAAGTAGTCTTAGAATACTTGTGATTGATCTTGATTGCTATCTTGGGTTATTGGACTCGCTAATCTGCCAGCCCCTCATTTCTGCCCCGTGGTTGCAATTTTAGCGCCATAAAGGGGAGGGGTCAACAGGACAGAAGCGTTAAGTGTTCCACTTGGCAACCCTTTTGTGCTTTTAGGAACTCACTTGTTTTTTAAGTTGGGGACTCATTTTCATCTTGTGTGAGGTGTTAAATGTTCCACTTTGTGGACTAATCTCATATTTTCTTTAAGCGTTAAGTGTTCCTCTTTCTGCTTTTTGGATACTTTTGGTAGATTTGCTTTCGGGAATATATCTGTGCTCACATAGTAATTAGGCCCTATGAACACTATTCGTGATTCTTGAGAGATTGGATTCCCAGTGAAATCCTTCTTGACGATAGAATCCTTGTAGGTAGGGAGGATACTTAGTGTGTTTCACATTCAACTTGGTTATGTGTCTTCTCTTATTGATCGACACATTCTCTCTCCGGAGAGGTTGATAGATCACGTAGGGTTGATATCACGAGCTTTGGTGAATCAAAATTGGTTAGTGCATCTTCTCTTATTGATTGATACATTCTCTCCCAGGAGAGGTTGATAGATCACATGGAGTTGATATCACAGACCTTGGTGGAACAAAACTTTGTCTTAGCGTGTCGGATTAATCTTCTTGCTTTGTTTGGGTTAAAATTGAAGAGGTGTCAAAACCTTGAATCTGGAGCCAAGTCCCCTTGTGGTATAAATCTGTGAGTCACCTTTAGAGAGGGTTAACCATAGTGGACAATCTCTTCACAGGGCAAACTGCGTTGACAGAACCTCAAGTGGTAATAGCCATTTTCGCCATGGTAGTGACAGCTGCTATATAAATGTCCTTGTGGAAGAAATCTCCATGGGTATGGTTCATTGTTGGGTTGTCAGATCTCCCTAGCAGCTCTTGAAGATTAAGTTCTCAGACTGTGTCAAAACCCTGGTGCACCGGGATTGGAGTTCACCCCTTTGAATCATAAAAGTTACAGAGTCAAACCATTACTAAAAACCCTAGAGAGGCCAATTTTTCATTCTCAGGTATATGTGTGTTATTGTAAAACTTTTCAGAACATACACAATTAGTACTCTCAGGGATTAGCATAATTTGGTCACTTGATTGTTCATGTGCAAGGTTGCTTTTGCCCTTGTTCATTGTTTTCAGACGTGCTTGGAATCACTTGCTTTCTATTCTACGTGCTTGTTTATCTACTTGGCTATTAAAAACAATCAAATCTAGTATAACCTTCAAAATCTGGATAGTACAATTTGCAAACAATCTAGAACTGAAGACCTTAAATTTTGCAAAAATTGACGTAAATTCTTTCTGGAGTCAAAAGTCATTTCAGAAAGTCAAAAGTCGTATGATTTTTTTCAAGTGTCATTTCAGTATTGCCCATCTATCGTACGAGTTTTGTCAATTGTCATTTCATTTCTACCCAACTGTCGTACGAGTTTAGCAACTATCATTTCATAGACTATCCACTGGCGTACAAGTCTGCAGAGTGTCGTTTGGAAAAATTTGAGAGAGTTGTCAGAAATTGTCAAATTGCAAGATATCCAATGTTTCCAACCTAGTTCCAGAATCTGTCAAAAATATCATTATGTCAGGAACAGAGCAGTAGCTATTGAGCATTCTACCATTTTCTGAGTTTGATCTTTTGAATCTGATCTAGTCTTTTGTTTGATCAATTTGAGTCCTTTTTATCTCGTGTCAAAACCTTGTCATAACTATCAATCTTTAATCAATCTTCAAAAATAGACTAAGTGTTGAGAACTCGTGTCCGCTATCTTTTGGGTGATCTATCCCATACATCCGGGGCACAGTTTCCTTCACCCACATCTCATCAGATCTTCAAAACTATCATAATCTTGACAAGGTTGCATCATCCAATTTTCTCGAATCAAATTGTTCTTCAGTTGTCTTCATCCTTTTCTTTTGTTTCATTCAAAGTTAATGGTGGAGACCAGAGCTTCTTCACACAAGAAATCAGAAGAAACATCTCAGAACTTAATTTTGACCAATACCCCAGGTCCAACTCTTGAACAACTCATCAAGTCAGGTATCTATGAAGACGATGGTCTCGGTAACTTTCGATTGAAAACTGGTTACATACCTCCTTTATCAACTCACAGAGGTAATCAGCAAACTCCTCCTCAATCTATTCTAGGGAGTCCAAAAACTCCTATCATGTCTCAAGCAGGGACAAACCACGGTTCTCTAGGAGGAGGGTCCCAAGGACACCATTCTCAACATAATGCCGACCAAGAACCTACCCCCTCTGAAATCCATCGGTGTCAAAATGATGATGAATTTAAGAGAATGATGAGGCATTTCTTGAAAGTGGATAGAGAGGCATACTTTTTACAATTAGCCCAGGAAGGGGCTAAGCTTCCTCCCAACTTTAACGTTGATGATATAATCACACATGAGGAAGAAACTCCACTCAAAGCTATGACAAAATAGATGCATACTATACAAGTCAAATTTAACAATCTTAAGAAGGAGAAGGAACCCAAGGAGTTCTCCATGGAGGCCCTATGTCCTTTCCCATTCGACAAAAACTTGTATATGCCACCATTTCCAAAAAGAGTGGAGATACCAAAGTATGACAAATATGATGGACACTCTGATCCTCAAGATCATGTCAGAGAGTTCTGTACGCAATCCATGGAATTCATGCATGAACTGACTTATCTAATGCATCTTTTTCCTAGATCCTTGGGAGGAGAATCCATTCAGTGGTTTTCAAGATTACCTTCTACAATCAAAACTTTTGAGAAATTGATTAAATTGTTTTATCAACAATATTCCTACAATATTCAAAATCCGGTCACCATGATCGATATCTGTAACCTCAAGCAATATCCAGGGGAATCATTCCTAACTTTCCTCAAGAGGTGGAGAAAGAAGTTCTCTCTATATGCTAGACAAATTCCCAAAATGGAGAAACTTGAAATCTTTATCAATAACCTTATTCCAGAGCTCAATTATCCATTACAAATGCAAGATCATGTATCTTTTGATAAAATGGTGGATAATGCAATCAAGATTGAGAAAGTACTTGTCAAGAAAGGAGAAATCACACTTCAAAAGGACAAGTCTGAATCTAGATCTAGCTCAAAAGATAAAAACAAAAGCTGGAATAGAAACAAAGGTATCATCTCTGATGGTGTTGTTGATACTATCCGCACCCCATCAAAGGCACCAGCCTACAATCTCACCCTTGCCACCAAAGCCATTGAAGCTTTAGAGAAAAAATCTACTGAACCATCTCCAAAGAAGCCATTCAAATGATGGGATAATAAATGAAAGTTTACTCCCCTGGGAGAATCTTTGGAATGTGCCCTGAGAACCTTGATAGCTGATAACATGATCTCTTTACCACCAATCCGAAAACTTGATCTGGATCCAAAACCATATTGGTGGAAAGATAATGAATTCTGTGCTTTCCATCAGACTAAAGGCCACAGAACTAATGGATGCTTCCACTTGAAGCATACCATTCAAGACTTGATAGATCAAGGGGACATCACGATCGATAATCCTACCAACAATAATGATCACACAGCATTTACAGAACCTTTTCCACAACATGGAAAGGGAGTTTCCACTTCTCAGCCTAACATGGGGGCAAAAGTCAACTATGCCTACCTTGGAAACAATGCTGTCATCAATATGGTTGAACCATGTCTCTCTGAGAGCTGCAATGTCATCATGATTGTACGAAGAGATAGAAATCATTCCTCAGCTAATGCGGTTACCAGATCACAAGCTCAATCTCATCTGAAAGGACAAACACCAAGTTCATCTAATGTCCCTAAGATACCTTTCAATCTCACATCTGCTTCTAAACAGAAGGTTGCCTCGAAATCTTCCAATCCAAAGGATACAAGACCTACATCTTATAGCATCGTCCAACAACTCCAGCATACCAATGCCAAAATCTCTATGTTTGAGTTACTTCAAATATCTCCAGCTCACAGAGATATCCTAGAAAAAGCTTTGCTCGGCTCTAATGTTCCTGATGATCTAGATCTAGACAGGTTCCAGACTATGGTTGGTCATCTAACGTCTCTGCAATATATCTCCTTTTCAGAGGAAGATGACAACTCCCTAAGTTACCCACATAATCAGCCCTTGCACATAGAAGTCTTGATCCAGAACCGTCGAGTCAAATGTGTGTTGATAGATGGGGGCGCAGGCCTCAACATTTGTTCTTACAGCTTAATCACACAGTTGGGATTCTCAGAGATGGCTATTGATCCTCAAAAGAAGATCACCATAAAAGCCTATGATGAACAAGAAAGAGCTTATAAAGGCACCATTGTCTTACCTATCTGAGTGGGTCCAGTCATCAAAGATACCACATGTCAGGTGCTTGATCTACCATTGGCTTACAATATCCTTCTGAGGAGACCCTGGATACATGAAATGCAAGCTATTCCTTCTATGTACCATCAATGCTTGAAAATTTCCTATGAAGGGGTAGAAGTTACTATCCCAGCAGATTTGAGTACAACTTGCAATACATTGAAGGAAAGTGCCGATAAGCTTGTACCTAATAACAGAGAATCTTCCATCAAGCAACAAAATGTGGCTTCCACATCCAAGATAGAAGACATTGCTAAAGAGATCAATATCAAAGAAAATGGGATGGGAGAATACACTATAGAGCCAGTCTTGTCTCTGACATCTCTCCCTATCTCACCCAAGTCATATGGACAATCTTTGAAGCAATCTAAATCAGAACCTAAGGAACCTATGGAAGCATACAAAAGAAATTTTTTGGTGGAGCAAGTATCCAAACAAGAATTTGAAGAAGATGAAGCTGTGCTTGCATGGCTATACAAAGATGATTCTGAATCCAAAATTGTTCAAACTAGTGAATCTATAGCACCTACAATCCCTTCTAATTCATATGGTCTAGGAAAAAAATTGATAGCCAAGATGGGATATTCCGGTCAAGGACCTCTAGGAATCAATGGAAAGAGTCTTGTGACACCCATTTCACATATTGGTAGAGCCAACAAAGATACTGGTGGCTTAGGGTTTAAGAAGAAACCCTATCATCTCAAAGGTGGTTGTTCTCATGTCATAGAACAAATTGCACCAGGAGAACCCCTTCTTAAGAAAGAAGAAATAGAACCCTCTAATGATGATTTAGATAGCTCCGAGCTTATCCCCTATGAAAAATTGCCTAAAGAGATCAAAGATCTTCTTGATGATATAGATGATCCTATCAAAAGAATTAATGTAGTAGAAACACAAGAACCTACTGTAGCACACGAGATGGTTGCACCACAAGAACCAGCTAATCTTGAAGGCAATCAAACTGATCAAGAAGAAGGGGGTAGTTATTCTAACACTGATTCCCATGAATATGAATTCAATTCAGAGACTGAGGGTAATCCTTCTTGAGGTATTCATCCTGATTTCACACATTTTTTAAGATTTCCTAGAGATCCTGAATCAGAAGCTGAGTCAAATGACTATGAATGGGGTGCCATTCCAGAAGAAGAGGAGCTTATAATAGAGAAATATATTGATGTTATTCACCAATATGTATCTCAACCCAACGTAGGTCTAGAGTGAAACAATGAACTTAACATGTCTGATCCACCTATGGTTGAAGAGGACTCCCATGATGATGTTGAGCCTATTCATGAATTGAACATTTTGAGCTGTAATATCACCTTTGAACTTGAGCATCAGGTTAGGACCAATGATGACATATCCCCATTCGTGAGCACCATATCCCAAGCCTTTCCTTCTTTAACTATCCAACGTCCTGATCTTATTGACCGAACTTCCATGAACCTAAGCCATGGTATCTACACCTTTCCAAATGACTATGCCCTTGCTTGCTACCTCAATGCAGTCGAGCCTATGAGGACTTCCATCAGCGAACTGAGCGTCAGCATGACCGAGTCAGACATCAAATATCTTAGTCAAAAAAATAAAAAGAAAAAGAAAAAGAGTTCTGAGGGTGAAAACCATTTTGTGGCAGTCTCAGAACCTACAAAAGTAAAAAGAAAAGACGTATCTGAAGGTGAAAACCACTCTGAGGCACCTAAGGATGAGATATTTGATGTCCTTCTGAGTCATTTACAGGATAGATCTCCAGTTCTGATTGAGCCAACTCAATCCATCAATTTGGGTACAACAGAGGAACCGCAATTGGTATATGTAGCACAATCTCTATCAGAAGAAGAGAAACAGAAATTCACTACATTCTTATCAGACAAAAAGATCAACTTTGCATGGAAATATTCAGATATGCCAGGATTGGATCCCAATCTCATTATGCACCATCTATCCATTGCTCCTGGAGTAAAACCAATCAAACAAAGATTGAGAAAGATCCATCCTCATGTTGCACTCTTAGTCAAAGCAGAACTAGAAAAACTCCTAAAAGATGGATTCATCCATGTCATAGACTATGCTGAGTGGATCTCTAACATTGTACCTATTTCAAAACCAGATGGTTCAATTAGAGTGTGCACAGACTTTAGAGATGTGAACAGAGCATGCCCTAAGGATGACTTTCCACTACCTAACATTGATATGATAGTGGACATGACTATGGGCTATGAAATGTATTACTTAATGGATGGCTTTTCTGGGTACAACCAAATCAAAATTGCTCTAGAAGATCAAGAGAAAATACCTTTCACATGTGCGTGGGGAACCTTTTGTTGGAATTTTATGCCATTCGGACTCAAAAATGCAGGAGCTACATATCGAAGAGCAATGACATCTATTTTTCATGATATGATGCATAGAACAATGGAGGATTGTGTTGATGATACCTTAGCAAAATCAATGATCAGAACTGAACATCTAACTGACTTGAGCATGATCCTTGACAGAATGGAAAAATTTAGTCTCTAACTAAATCCTAAGAAGTGTGCTTTTGGTGTCACTTCTGGAAAGCTCTTAGGATACATAGTTTCAAAGAAAGGCATTGAAGTTGATCCGGCTAAAGTCAAGGCTATAATAGAAATGCAACCTCCCACAAATATCAATCAAATGGGGATGTTGCAAGGTAGAGTTCAATCTATCAGAAGATTCATATCACAGCTAGCAGACATATCACAGCCTTTTACAAAAACATTACATAAAGGTGTGACCTTTGCATGGAATGAAGAATGCGAGAACAACTTTAACCATATCAATAAGTATCTATCAAATCTGCCTATATTGGTGCCTCCTATTCAGGGGAAGCCATTAATATTATATGTCTCCGCAATAGATACATCACTGGGGGTGTTGCTAGCGCAACATGATGAAGACAAGAAAGAAAGAGCCATCTACTATATCAGTAGAACTTTAGTGGCCTATGAGAAAAACTACTCAATGATAGAGAAGGCATGTCTAGCTGTGATCTTTGCATCACAAAAACTGAGACACTATATGTTAGCTCATACCATGCATCTAGTAGCAAAAATTGATCCATTGAAGTACCTACTAAGCAAAGCGGCCCTCACTGGTAGACTAGCTAAATGGGTCATGCTTCTAAGCGAATTTGACATTGAATATGTTGAAAGAAAAGCTATAAAAGGTCAAGTTATTGCTGATCAACTAGCAGATGCACCCATGTTTGATGATACACCCATGCAAATGGAATTTCCTGATTCCTCTATCATGCACCTCTCTTCTAGAGCATGGCGGTTATTCTTTGATGGCTCCTACACACAGAATGGATCTGGAGCAGGCATATTGTTCATCACTCCTCAAGGATACTCAATACCCAAAGCATTTAGACTAAAGTTTCTTTGCACAAACAATATTTCTGAATATGAGGCACTTCTCAATGGTATGAAAATGGCAATACAGTGGAGAGTTACAGAGATGCACATCCATGGAGACTCACAACTAGTTATCCACCAAGTCAATGATGTGTACCAAACCAAAGATGAAAAGCTCATTCCTTACAAGAGAATGGTAGATGATTTAAAGAAATACTTCATCTCTATCACATTTGAGCAAATACCCAGAATGGAGAATAAGGTTGCCGATGCAATGGCGACATTATCTACTCTCTTACAGTAGCCCGAACATGAACTACGCTATGAGTTCCTAGTGGAAGCCCTATCCTATACTGCATATGACTCCCCTGAAACCCGCATGATCTACACTATTGTAGGTTATGACTCATCTCGCTACAAAAATCCATTCTCCTATCTCCATGATCAAATCATCCCTGAGTCCTTTAACCATTTTGAGAAATGAAACCTTATCTAATCCGCATCCCGATATGTCATCATTGGTAATGATCTATACAAATGAGGTCTAGATGGTACACTACTTAGATGTTTAGAACGGGAAGAGTCTCAACATGCATTAGAGGAAGTCCACGAGGGTATATGTGGGTCACACTCGAATGGTTTAACATTAGCTTGAAAACTTATTAGGGCTGGGTACTATTGGCCTGAAATGGAGAAAGAGGCTATTAAATTTGCTAAAAACTGTCAACAGTGTCAAGTACATGGCAACTTGATTCATGCTCTAGGGAGAGATCTAATTCCCTTTACTACACAATGGCCTTTTCAACAATGGGCATTTGATCTCATAGGCACTATCCATCCGCACTCTTCTAATGGACATACCCATATAATCACAGCCACAGATTATTTTACAAAATGGGTAGAAGCAGTTCCTCTAACACAAGCAACGGGGAAATAGATCTCTATGTTCATCCTGAACTACATCATTTGCAGGTATGGGATCCCTCACTCTATAATCATAGATAACGGGGGACAATTCAAAAACAAGGATCTAGATGACTTATGTGCTAAATTCAAGATTACACAACATTGGTCTTCTATTTACTATCCTCAAGGGAATGGACAAGCTGAGGCTTCAAACAAAAATCTCCTGAAGATCTTGCATAGAACAGTGAATAAAATAGGAAGAGACTGGCATCTCATGATCAATCCAGCTCTCTAGGCATACAGAACTAGTATCAGAATGCCTATAGGGGCTACACCTTTCGCTTTAGTTTATGGGTCTGAAGCGGTACTGCCTATTGAGGTTGAAATCCCATCACTTAGAATCAGAATGCATGGACTTGTCATTGATGAAGACTACAGAGTGTCTAGGGTACAAGAACTAGAATTACTAGATGAGCAGAGGCAAGCAACGTATGATCATCTCAGAGTGTATCAGAAAAGAATGTCTAGAGGCTACAACAAGAAAGTCTGACACAGAGAATTTCAGGTTGGTGATCTAGTCTTGAGAGAAAATCCTAAAAATCAATCACATCGAGAATGCAAGGGGAAGTTCAAACCCAATTGGCTGGGTCCCTTTGTTATCACTACTACTTTTGGCTCTGGTGCCTATCAACTCTCAACAACTGATGGAGAATAGCTCTGAGAACCAATCAACGTTCTCCATCTGAAGAAATTCTATGCCTAAGGCATTCAGTCTATGGTAAAATATCTTGAAAAAATCTTAAAAATTGGAAAATGTCTTGAAAAAATGAACATCTTGGTGAAAACCTAGCAATAGGCGCCTTGATGATTCACAAAAAAAATTAGAAAATATCAACAGTACAAAAAAATTGAAAAAATGAAAAATACAAAAAAAATTGAAAAATGAAAAATACAAAAAAAATGAAAAAAAGAAAAGTGCCTTGGTGAAAACCTGGAAACAGGCGCCTTGGTAGCAAAAATAGGATCTCTACCAAGATGGTGAAAACCTAGCAAACGGGCACCACTTGTTCAAAATGCTCCATCTATCAGCACAATCTTGGTCTTTCCCAGCTTTCAGTCATGCTTTAGCTTGTACATATCTCCCAGTTTGTTTCAACATTTCCAGTTTTCAATAAGTCGGTCTGTACACCAATCAGCTTGCACATCTATATCCTATCAATGTTCAAACTTGGGGGCAATCAATGTCATATCTTATAGTCTCCAATGTATCTTAGACGTGTCATATCCACTCAGAGTCCTTTGAAGCTTCATTTGAGTCAGTCAATCAGTCTTGTCTCCAGAAAGGATTTTGCATCTATAACAACGCAATCAAACATCAAACTCAAACTGAAAACAATCTATGCTTCATGCTTTTATCTCCTTGTATGCTTACTGATTCACATTGAGATTTTTGCATATTGTGTCCCTTCGAGCTCTTCATGATGTCCTTTATAGGATTTAGAGAGTGATGACTGGGGGCATAATCTTTTCTTTATTTTCTGCTCGTATGTGAAATCTAATAACTTTGGAAATTTTGGATTGAAATGGTGTCCGACTATAAGAGCCTCTATCTCAAATTGGATGGCCATGCGTACCTCGACCATTGATACCCAAAAAATTCAAGGATGTTTGATCTAACTATTATATTTTTGAAGTAAATTATTTCTCCTACTGTGAAACGTGATCTTTCCTAAGGAGGTGAATGATAAAGGGTCACTACAGGTAATTCACATTGGCTTTAGAATGATCTCTTGACTGTTTGATGTGTTTGCAATGCAAGGTGTACTCAGGTCATCATGACATTTATGTTTTGATACTTGTACAAATTGCTATATCAAAATGGACATGATATTCAGGTCATCCTGGCGTTTGTGCCTTGGTGCTTATATCTAATCCGACATTCCAAAAATAAAATCAATATTCATATGTCCATGGTTGTTTGACCAGTGGGTGTTGTATTGATTCTTGTGCATACAAATTGATATTCATATGTCTATGGTTTCATGGCTAGTGGGCATTGTATTGATTTATCCAGTTACCTAAAAGTTCAATGATGATAACAAATCGACATATGATCAGTGACTAGGTCCTAGGTCTTAGGTTGCATTTCATTTTGCATGTCTCATTGCATTTTGCATGTTTACATGATCTCACAATGATTAAACGAACTTCAATGCTTAAATGATTCTTCAAATTTCATCTTCAAGTCTAACAAGAACTGAATCTCACACAAAGGTTCCTCCAATGAAATAGCAAGTAGAATCCTTTTTCCGGATCAAAATTCAAATCTGAGATCATTCATATTATTAACTACTTGCATATTCGACCTTCAATCATCACAAAAATCTAGTATTCAACTTAACTGATTATCTTCCATCAAACTATCCAAATTTCAACTTGGTCAACCATGGTCAACTCATGGTCAAACCTAGTCAAACTTGGTCTTTTGGACCTCCAAACGATGCACAATGCAGTCATCGGATGTGTTTAACCACTTCTCAAATTAATTAACATGCTTCTAAACTCTCAATGCTAACTTTTCTTGTCAGATTTCAATTTTAATCCTGAAGGGGGCATGGTATTGCACATCATTCAAAGTCTGTAAATCAAATTCTATCGATCAAATCTATCAATATCTTTCATCAGTGATCAAGATAACAATCACGTCTAGTCGCTGATTCATCAAAAGTCCTGATCGCTCGGGGAAAATCTATCATCACTTGGGGCATATCAGATTCATCAAGATCCATATCAATCTGGTATTCTCTTAATCTTGTAAACTGTATCAGTTTTTGTAACCATCGAATCATAGTGTTCTTTCCTTGGTTCTTCGGCAACTGAAGGGTTCAGATGTGATACCTGCTAGTTCTGCTAAGACAATCGAGTCTAGAATGGGTCACTCACTTCTTATCAATCCTAAGGTTCAGAATCAGGCATTTTGACACTTTTTTGCAATCATAGGTTCATCGCTACTACAGTGAACATTATCTCTGGTCATTCAGGACCTCCTATCTCAATATCTCTCAATCGGTTTCTATCTTGAGATAGGTTTATCTTTCGAATTAGTTTCATATCTCTATCAAACATAGACTTTCTTTGAACCACTGCGCTTCGCACAACAATTCAAAGAGGGGCAAAATGTAATACCCCAAAAATGGGCTATAAGTTCATTAATCTCCTACATCTTCAATTCGAACGAAATCGACATCAAAGTCCTAATCTAAGGCACATCTAAACATCATTGAATCATAATTGATTATCTTAAATTCTACATCGGGGAATATTCTTAGTAATATTCCTAATCATCATTATTATCTTTAATTTTATGATTATTTGGCGATAAATCACATTTATCCTAAAGTTTGATTAATTGAATATTTTCATATTTAATTAATTAGATTTAATATCTTGCCACTTAATTGTGTAATTAAATTTAATTATATCTATTATTAATTGTATTATTTAATTTTGACAATAAATCTAATATCATATGAATAATTGATTAAATTCTTATTTAATTAATTAAAGCAAGTTGTCATTATTTAGTAATATAGTTTTTAATAAAAATTTGATTAACCCATAAATCAATTGTTTTATTTTTAAAAGCAGTTAAGTTGGAAATAAATCACTTTATTATTAAATTAATTCATAAATAAAACATGCACAATCATAAAAGCAAACAACTATCAATTATCAATCAAAGCTAAACTCTATTTTGAGTTAAAGCTTAGCTTTTGCATGTTTTTGTGAGTTAATTATCCTTTATTTAAAAATAACTCAAAAATCAACCTAAGTTATTTGAGTGATTTATGGTTTTTTCCATGCACCTCCAAAGCCCTGGATTTCTATAAAAACAAGGTTCATCTCTTCATAATTCATCTCTCAATCATCTCGCAAATTGCAAACTTACTCTACAGGAATCATAGCATATCAGATTTGGAGAATTTGCACAATTGGAGCTTGAAAGAATCAACTTGCGAATTCAAAGCTTTGTGAGATCAATTTCAATTGCATATTTTTCATATCATAGCATAAAATTTCATAGCTTTGCATATCATTGTTAGATAGATCAATTCATAGCATACCAATTTCATCTAGCATAGATTCATATCAGTTTTTATCATTCTTATTGCATAGAAAATATCAAAAATATAGATTAATTGCATTCAATTTCATATCCATCTTTTGCATTCAAATCCTTCATTTAGGTGTCGTCTAGGTCACCGATCTCGATAAACAATCTGAGAACATTAATCTCACACCTACTAGAAAGCCGTAAATCACTTGGTTAGATTAGATTTCAATTTTGCACGATTTTGATTATCACTAACCTCTAATGTTTTACTAAGTGTTGTGTCTACAGATCAGGTACAATTTTCACACATAGATACCACTACATCTACAAAGCCACTACAGCAAGCTAATCCCATCACACCTAAGGAGGTTCCTGTCATTACGAGCAAGGAAGGCCAAGATTCTAAAGAAGTGGATCCCATCATAGTGAAAGCACAACAAAAAGTACACACTATGACACCTTTTAACATTGTAGACAACATGATGAAGGTCAACATTACCATGTCCATGTGGGAATCTTTGGCTCTTCCAAGACAACCTAAAATTTTGAAGAAGGCCATGAAAAAAGTGGCAACTCCTCAACCTACAAAAGAAGCTACAAATCCAGTGTTGGTTAACACTGATCAAGAAAAGGAGGCTCCAAGTAGCAACTCCAAGGAAAATGCCATGCAAGGTAGGAATTCAAAGCCACCTCCCTTTAATATATCTCTAATTATTGGAAAATCTTTAGTGCATAATTGTATGGTAGATAGTGGAGCTACTAGCACTGTAATGCCCAAGAAAGTAGCTGACTAATTAGGACTAAAATATGAACCCTTCCAAAAGAAGGTTACCCAAATTGATGGATCCTTAGTCAATACTATAGGTGTGGCCAAGGATACCAGTCTAATCCTACATGCTAGTCCCAACTTCTCCATCCTCCTTGATATATATATCATAGATCTCCCTGCATTATTTTCTATATGTCTTTCAGGGGAGTTCACAACTAAGATAGGAGGCTACCTACCTTCTGATTGGTCTCATATGCTATTTCATACAAGGTATGGGACCAAGGTTACCATTAAGTTAGAACCATTGAGATCACACCATATAGAGCCATATGTATCCAACACCATCAATGTAAACTACCCTATATTTGATGACAGTGACTTCCAAACCACTAGTGAAGCAAGCACAAAGATAGGAAGTATCCTTGATATTTTACTAGATGAAAGAACTTCAGAGGCCCAAGAAAGTCTTGTTTTGGATTTTGGTTTGGGAAGTTATTTGATACAAGAAATTGGATCCATAGAGCCAAGCCTTCTCAAAGAAGACACTGATTCAGAAGATCAGCACGATCAAGTTTGGGAACTATTTTTTGATGGAGCTAGAAGTAGACATGGTTCTGGTTGTGGTGCTATGCTAGTGTCCCCAAAAGGAGGAAGGTATTATACTACCTTTAGAGTCAATTTCTCCTGCACTAGCAAAATTGCAGAATATGAAAGTCTAGTCAATGGACTAGAGTGGGCTAGAAAAAGAGGGCTTAAGGCCTTAAAAGTTTATGGTGATAGTGAGTTAATTGTCAGCCAAGTAAGAGGGATAAGTGCAACCAAAAATGACACTTTGAAAGCATACAAACATAGAGTTTGGGATGCAATTGAAGATTTTTGTGCTTTCAATATTGTTGCTATCCCTAGGAAGCTAAATCAAAATGCAGATAGGTTAGCTGTTGTTGGATCTCAGTATGACATTCCAAATAGTGTTTCAAAAGAAATAGATCAATAGCATGTCAAAGTGATTTTTAGACCTTCTATTCCTGATAATAATGTCAATTGGTAGGTGTTTGACAATGATGAATAAATTATGCAATTCTTGTTTGAAGAAGATGCTTTTTCAAAGTGCAATCAAGATAGGCTCTCTCAAAACTATGGTGATCAGGTAATACAACTTAAGTCTAATAAGATGCCTAGAGGTCTTGTCACCTTAGAGACTATCTTAAACAAAGATGATGAAAATAAGAAGAACAAAGTTGGCCTGGTAGTCCAACAAGAACATTGTGTTCAACTAGAGTTGGAACCAGGTAAGAGCTTACAATTTGGAAAAGTGAACACTGAATTAGAAAAGTGAGCTTACACTTAGTTATTCAAAGAATTCAGTGATGTTTTTTCATGGCAGTATGAAGGCCTCAAGGATTTTGATCCTACCCTTGCTTAGCACACTATTGAGTTAGAACCAAATGCCAAACCAGTAAGGCAAAAGAAAAGGCCTGTTAATCCCAAGCTTGAGCCACTCATGCATAAAGAAGTACTCAAATTGATAGAAAGTGGTATCATCTACCCCATTAAGCATACTAGTTGGGTTTCCAACCTTGTTCCAGTCAGGAAGAAGAATGGGGAGTTGAGGTTATGTGTTGACTTCAGGGATCTTAACAGAGCTTCATTAAAGGACCTCCATCCATTACCCTCTATGGAACAAATCTTACAATGTGTCTCTGGATCTGAGAGATTTTCATTATTGGATGGCTATTCAGGATATAATCAGATCTTAGTGAATGAAGAGGATCAATACAAGACTACATTTACAACCAAGTGGGGAACCATGGCTTATCAAAACATGCCCTTTGGTTTGTCAAATGCAGGTGCTACATTTCAAAAGGAAATGGATATGGACTTTAAAAGCCTCATGTACAAATTTGTAATGGTCTACTTGGATGACATAACTATCTATTCTAAGCATGCAACAGACCATATCAAACATTTGAGGAAGATCTTTGAAAGGTGTAGAGAATTTGGGATATCTCTTAATCCCAAGAAATGTGTGTTTGTAGTCCATGAAGGAAAATTGTTGGGATATATAGTATCCAACAAAGGGCTCATAGTGGATCTTGAGAGAATTGTAGCCATCTTAGAGCTACCATTGCCACATCATAAGAAAAGTCTCCAATATTTCATAGGAAAGATTAATTTTGTTAGGAGGTTCTTGCCTAACATTGTAGATTTACTAAAGCCTTTGACAGCCATGTTAAAGAAGAGTTCAACTTTTAGTTGGACCAAAGAAGGGAAAGTCAATTTCCAAGCTATCAAAGAGGCCTTAACAGAAGCTCCTACCCTATTAAACCCAAATTTCAATAAGGATTTTATCCTTTATGCTTATGGAGGTCATTATGCTATATCTGCAATGCTAACTCAAGAAAATTTAGATGGATTGGAGCAACCTATTGCTTTCTTTAGGAAGGGTTTAGAAGAATATGAACATAGATACTCTTTTTTAGAGAAATATGTGCTTGTTGTGGTGAAGAGCCTTAAAAATTTCAGATACCTATTGACTCATAGCAAGGTACACTTGAAAGTTACTCATCCAAGTGTCAAAGAATTTTTTCTTTCCAAAGACCTAAATGAGAAAAGAGCTAGTTGGATCACCAAGGTGATGGAATATGACATAGATATTCAAACTACCAAGCTAGCTAGAGGAAGAGGTCTTTGTGAGCATTTGGCATTAGATGAGAGTTCAAAGAAATCAGAGCAAATAGATGCATCTCTGGTGGTGCATTCTACAGAAGAACAAGCCATGGCAACAAGTTGGTTGCCTAATATGATCAA
The DNA here is from genome assembly GCA_027943335.1 of Chamaecyparis obtusa. Lineage (NCBI taxonomy): Eukaryota > Viridiplantae > Streptophyta > Pinopsida > Cupressales > Cupressaceae > Chamaecyparis > Chamaecyparis obtusa. The sequence continues at coordinate 242,691 of BSBK01009131.1, forward strand.
CTACTTGAAGATAGGACAATGTACTACAAGTTTGGATTTAGCAAAGAGGAGGTATTATAGATTACAATATGTTCCTTTTGTTTTGATAAATGAAGTTCTTTTTAGAAAAGATCACAGTGGTGTCCTCTTAAGATGCATTGATTCAGAAAAGGTAGTAGACATCCTATTTGAGTTTCATGATGGATCTTTTGGAGGTCACTTTTCTCCTAGGATTACTACTTTTAAAATCATGAGGGATGGATACTATTGTCCATCTATCTTCAGGGATAGTCATGATTATGTGAGGAAATGCATCAAGTGTGCCATGTTTGCAGGAAAAGAAAGGCTTGCAACCTTGCCCCTACAACCAGTCAGAACAAAGAAATCTTTCATGAAATGGGGTATACACTTCATTGGCATGATCAATCATCCATCTAGTGTAGGACATAAATGGATAATCAATGCAACTGATTATTTCACTAGGTGGATAGAGGCAATTGCTTTAAAGGAATCAAATGAGAGTGTTGTCCTGGGTTTTTATGATGACATGGTTAATAGGTTTGGCACTCTAGATTCCATAATTTCATATAATGCATTGGCATTCATAGGCCTCAAAGTCTCAGAATGGGCAATCAAGAATGACATTTATCTGAATACTAGTTCAAATTATTACCCCCAAGGCAATGGCTTAGTTGAATCAACAAATAAGAACTTGATTAGGATAATCAAGAAGACTCTGCAAGACAACCAGAGGGATTGGCATACTAAGCTCAAGTCTGCATTATGGCTAGATAGAATTACCCCAAATAAGATCATTGGTAATTCCCCCTTCTTGTTGGTGTATGGCAAGGAGGCCAATTTGTCTATCTTAGTTGAATTACAAGCTCTAGACTTGGCTACTCAATATGCTCTGTTTGAAGAAGGAGATCCTTTGTAGATAAGATTTGCTCAGTTGATGGAATTAGAAGAGATCAGAGACAAATCAATGCAAAATATGGAATTCCATCAGATCCAAATGAAGAAATTTTTTGATAAAAGAGCCAGGATCATAAATTTCAAAGTTGGAGATGTAGTTCTCAAATGGGATGAATTCAAATCCAAGCTTAGCAGACATACCAAATTTGATTCATTTTGGGGTGGACCATTTGTTATAATAGAGTGCAAGGGACCTAATGCTTTCCAACTATCAAATCTTGAAGGAGTACCCTTGCCTATCTTAGTGAATGGTTTCCACTTAAAGCCCTGCTTTGAGGTTTATCCCTCTCTGTAAATTCTTGTAAATATGTGCTTTTCTTCTTTCTTTCCCTATTTTCTAGGTCAATTTTCTTCTTTTCAAGAAGTTCCTGTGCACAAGTTTGTCCTTCTGGTTCAGTTTGTCTTTGTCAAAGTTTTGTGCTCAGTATGACCCCGTGCCCAGTGGATTGCTTTAAGGCCACTGGTTTTCAATGTCTAGTAGGCTCACATCTAGCAAAAATTGCCAAAATGTTGCCCTAATTAGCCTTCATTCAAATTTGGCCTTGTTTTTTTTATGTCAGACCTTCATCCCCTCAGTCTTGAGAGAAGCTCCAAAAGATTTCACGGGTTTATCTGATCCCTCCTGGTCTCTAAAACTATTTTTAGGTCCTTGGCTAGGTGAAAAGTCCTTAAAAATTTCATAAATATAGCCGTTGGGTCAAATAAACCCCCTAAAGTAGGTAGTTTGCTTTCAAGTCATTTCCCTTTCCAAGCATTCCTTCTATCCCTTTCCCTCAAAAGTTTACTTTTTCTGTCAAGAAGCAAATTAAGGTGATTATCCAAGAGGAACCAGTCTAGAACCTGGAGGTCTCATCTTAGTTAGCATAGGTCCCACAACCTGGAGATGATTCCCATGTTATACTAGGTTATCAAGACTACGCGAGCTTGAAACACGGGTGCAAACTTAGTGTATAACAAATTGCACATACTAATTCTTGTATATATGTATTCTATATATAATATTTTTAGGCATAATTGCAGTAGCGTACTACCTCTAGCATGGGATTCTAGAGCATGTATGCATGAGTGATTCAACAGAGGTGACACCTACTAGTGCTAAAGTAGGTTTTAAATATAATTGACTTTAAATTCATGTATTAATATATTTTAAATACTTTTTATATAATTTTAATATATGAATGTACATTTATATTTGACAATTTGTTGTACTCAATTTGAAGGGGTCTATTTCTCCTTCATGTGTAAAGGATGTTCATAACACTCGGTCAGAGGGTCACTCTATTCATATGCAAATTGATCACTCTAGGATAGCTTAGGACATTTGTTGTGCATCTTTGAATTATGTTCTAGATATTTCACATATGTTTGATATTTATTTATTCTAGACCTATTCATAGATGATTTATGTGCTTATGATCTTTGGTTAGGGTTAGATGGTTATATGATTTGACTTGATTATGATTAGATAGTTACATGATTTGATTTGATCATGGTTAGATAGTTACATGATTTGACTTGATTATGGTTAGATGGTTACATGATTTGATATGATTATGGTTAGATGGTTATATGATTTGATTATAGTTAGACAGTTACATGTTTTGATTTTATTATGATTAGATGGTTACATGTTTTTATTTGATTATGGTTAGATAGTTATATGATTTGATGTGATTTTATACACAATCATATGATTTGGTTTAACATATGGTTATATGATATGATTGTTGATTATGGTTAGATGATTACATGATTTGATTTGATTATGGTTAGATGGTTACATGATTTGATTTGATTATGGTTAGATGGTTGTATCATTTTATTATGGTTAGACGGTTACATGATTTTATTTGATTATGGCTAGATAGTTACATGATTTGATTTGATTTGATAGATGGTTATAAAAAATAACACTAGAATATGTAACTAATGGACCATAAGTAATATAAATAATCTAGAACTAACACGTCATAAGTTTAATATAACTAATGTCATTAGTAACCTAACTAATGTCTTAAGGGGACGTCTTAAGGGGAATTTTTAAGGGTATTTTTAACTAATAAGTAATCTAATTTTAATATATAAAAAAATAACACTAATATGTAACTAATGGATTATAAGTAATATAAGTAATCTAGAAGTAGCATGTCATTAGTAACCTAACTACTATCTTAAGGGAATATCTTTAACTATTAAGTAATATAATTGAACCATCATAGAAAATAACAAGATAATATGTAATTAATGAGCCATAAGTAATTTCTAAACTTAATATCATCCATTTTACACATTCACTTTAACAAACATAAAAGTATTTATATACTACTTAAGAGGAGGTCTTAAGGAGATCTCTAACTAATAAGTTAATCTATTTTTAATATCATAAAATATAACACTAATATGTAACTAATGGATTTTAAGTAATATAAGTAATCTAGAACTAACATGTCATGTCATTAGTAACCTAACTAAATTCTTAAGGGGAGGTCTTAAGGGGATCTTTAACTATTAAATAATATAATTGAACCATCATAAAAAAATAACAAGATAATATATAATTAATGAACCATAAGTGATTTCTAAACTTAATATTTTCCATTTAACACGTTCACTTTAACAAACATAAAAGAATTTATATAACTACTTAAGAGGAGGTCTTACTTGGGGATCTCTAACTAATAAGTTAATCTAATTTTAATATCATAAAAAATAATACTAATATGTAACTAATGGATTATAAGTAATATAAGTAATCTAGAACTAACATGTCATTTAATTAGTAACCTAACTAAAGTATTTAAGGGAGGTCTTAAGGGGATCTTTAACTATTAAGTAATATAATTGAACCATCATAAAAAATAACAAGATAATATGTAATTAATGAACCATAAGTAATTTCTAAACTTAATATCATTCATTTAACATGTTCACTTTAACAAACATAAAATCATTTATATAACTACATACTAAAATCATTGAACCATCAAAGCATACATAACTATACATTAAAACCATTGAACCATCAAAACATATATAAAAGCATTGAACTATGTCAAAATATATAATCAAAGTTTTATTAACACATAAAAAAAATATAATCCATCATATGTTTTAATATATCAACAAAGTATAGTCAATTTAATCTAGAGATGTCAAGTAGGTACTAACACATGAAATATATATTTAATTTACTTTTTAGACTAAGTGAAGTAGTTCAAACCTCTCATGGAGAACATGTAATATTCTTTCATGATCCTCACTATCTATTCTCCACTTATGACGCCCACATTGAGATTTAACTAGATGGAGACAAAGGGAGGTGGCAACTAATAGGTGTCTATATTGAAACACCTTATTTTATGGTTGGTAATAAAAAAAGTGAATACCATGTTGAATTACATTGATTTTCTTGAAATATGTTCCCTCTAAAATAACTAAACTTGCAGGTCACAAAATTTTACAGTATAAATTTAAATAAAACTATTTAAATTATTTAAATTTGTTAAAACTTTCAAATTTAATATTTAAAAAATGAACAATATATTGACATGTAAAGAATGAAAACCTATGGGGAAAACATTACATCACTCTCTTCAAGATCAATTAACTTCATCCTCTCTACAGTACAACGCAATAAATAGTAACTAACTCCTACATTTACAAGTTCAACAATCAATGCAAAGACATCTCCTACACAACAAATTTATATACATGTGATATCCTAAAACTGATTTAGTTCAATCTATAATCCATATCTATGTAAATGCAACTCAATCCCATATAATATGAAACTCAATTTTGACCAATCCTGAAATATGATCATAATCAGTAGAAATCAAAGGAATGTTATCAAATTTTTCATCTTTAACTCTATTAAATGTATCAGTAACAACTAGTGCCACCAAATTCTACGTACCTACATATCCACATTGTTGAATGATGCATTCATCATAGTTTTGAATAATTTAGTGACAAAAAAAGCATGAGTAATCCCTGGTGGTCAATGTCTAATTGTGACAATTTGTACTCATAATTGAATGCAAAGATCATGTCTTTTCTATTCTCTTGCAATCATGCATAATTTTTCTATCCACACCTAAACACATGGATATATAATATGAATTTATTTTTATAAATTTGAAACTAGAATGTAAAATTTAAACAAGAATAAATATATATCACACATGCATAATTTAGAAACACATGCATACCTTTTATCTCCCAAAATTCTATATGTGGTACCACTTGATTCATTTTATGATGATGTGACATCCTCATTTGATGTGAAATGTGTCCTACACCATTCAACAACATCATGTGCATTTTTTTTATGAACTCCCTTATAATTTATTTCATACTTTTGTAGAGCATGTTTGATGCAAGCTCCAGCACCATCATGTTCAAATTTTCCATGTCGACTCTCAAAGAAACTCTATACATGTGGTATGTTTTCTTTAATTTGATATCTACATAGCACATAAAATGGTCTATATGATTTGAATTGTACAACACATCCATCTGACCAAACATTATGTTTATCAATTTTTATGTGCATTTCTTTCAAATTTGCAAAAAACATCTTGAAGCAATGTTCTACATAATGAATGTAATGCTCTTTATCATCACTTATATAAAAATAATATTTCTTCTTAACGAACTGTGCTTCAAATTTCTTTGAATACCATCCAAATCTAACTGTGCATGTCGATAACACATATGTACCATAATAGTAATCTTCTCTAAAAAAATATTATTGTGATTTAACCACCTTTTGATGAAAAAATGAATAGTTTTCTATGAAATCAACAACTGATAGAATAGTTCCAAGTGGAAAATTATCTCTCAGTGTTTGGAATTGTTGTTCTTGCCACTTTACAAAAAAAAATTGATGAATGTAGGGTTGAATCAATTTTTAAAATTTGTCCATAAATGTTCCAACAGTTAGTTCCTCTTCAACATATTCTTATCTTTTGGATTCTTTCCCAAATTTTGTTTCATTCTTTACATATTTGTAACTCTTTCAATTTACCATCTCTCTTACATCAATATTTTCATTTTTCAAAGGAAAAAGAGCCAAATCAACACATGTTTCACATATTCCTTTTATGCAATTTATTTTACCAACTGCATCATCTCTTTTGTCACATAAAATTGATTAGATGAAATCACTTTGTCTAGTAGGAGTATATTCAAAACCATAAGTGTGTTCTACAAAATTTCAAAAAACCTAATAGTGGAGATCAAATTCAATATGATAACGAAAACAACAAGTTTCAAACACTTTGTTTGTCTTGACATAATATGGCTTCAATATTTCAAACAATGTTTTCCCAATCTTTATATTAGGATTTTAAATACAAAATGACACATACAATTCATGTTGCATTGTGTGCAATGAATGTTTTATATTATGTTCATATTTATTAGCTACAATTCTATGTCTTATTCCATCATTCATTCTTCATGATGAGCTTGTGTCATCTTGTTGTAAATTCTTGTTAAGTTGGTCATTGGTTTTCCTTCTGCTTTTCCTAAAGGTTTCTAGCTCAACTCCTTGTCCTTCGTAAAAATTGCTTTGAGTCTGTTTCATATTTTTGGCTCTTTTTATTTATGCCTTTATACCCCTTGAACCATCTTGAATAGATTTCAATAGTGTTCATATGGGTTCAACAGGTTCAAAGTCATAAGTGGGACATTTTCAACTAACATTTTTGTGAAGTGTTTTGCAGCGATGTTGGTTCATGATCACAGATGGTTTAAAGTATGATTTTATCTCTAGGACTTGAACTAGTTTGAAAAAACTTCAAAGTAGTTCATTAAGGTTCAAGCGGTACATGAAGATTCCAAGAGGATCCTTTCCTAATGGAATATTCTTTGAACCATTTGAACCAAGGTAAAATATGTTCAAGAGGTTCAATAAGGTTCAAAATTGGTGCGCATTATGAGGAGTACGAGATGAGGAGCTGTGCATTCAATTCAATATGTTATAAATATTTGATCATACCTAAAGTGGCTCAGGAAGCTACCATTTTTAAGGAAAGTAATCATTATAAGTCAGTGGTCTCAAAAGTGGGTACTTGCATGCATTTAAGACATCTATATAAATGTCAAGTCTTCATTACTTGATGTTATGGGTGTTGTCAGCTAATTTAATGAGATTTTGGCTCTTTATTATTTAAAAGGTTAAAGGTAAATCATTTTAACCTCATCCTTAGTATTAAAAAGTGTATGGAGAAGCGTAAAAACTTCTATTGGTTGTCATCCTAGCTATGCAAATTGTAGGTGAGTCTAGTTTCTCTTTCCCTTTGTTTTAATTTCCAAGATTGTGCATTCCTGTCGGGATTGTTTTGGAACAAGTAGGATATTTTTCATTCTAGACACCATGAAGTCTACTCTGTATCTTTTTGGAAATGTTTTTAGCCTTTCATTTAAAGGGCCTATCATCAGTGATGCAGATTTGTAATGTGTGGATTTAGAGAGATTGAAGGAGAAATTAAGTAATGGTCTAGCTAAGCCTTTCACCATTGAAATTTAAAGTAGCGGGTTGATAGAAGTAGCTTCTTTTCCACTTGTAGATCCATGCCCTGAACTAGTCAACAAATGTATAGCCCACTATGATTCAATCTCAGAGATGATTAGAAAGGATAATGGTGAAACCATCCTTTCCATAAATAAATAAGTCATCTCATCAATGTTTAAATTTCCTAAAGAAAGTTTTGTGAATTTCTCTCCCACCCAATCTATCGTCAAGTTCAATGATGATAGAGAAAGACACGAGAATAATATAGCTCAACATTGGTTGTTAAAGCCTCAGAAGGGTGCTTCTAGACTATCCAAACACCCTAACAAAGATCACATACACCCACATGTTCATGATGTTATGTTGTTATTACATCGAGCTAGAGGTTCAATGAAAGCTTATGCATTTGATGATTGGATTTTTTGTTATGTTCAACTTGTTTTGGAAGGAAAGAAACATTTGGACTAGGTTGAGATCATAGCTAATTTAATGATAAAGAAACTCAACATGGAAGGAAATTTCAAACAAAACTTCTTTATGGCTTCTTATTTGATTTATTGTTTAGCCTATACCCAGAAAATTAGGGGAATTATGGGCTAGTTTTCTGATGAAGATATTTATATGTATGAGTATTATCCCATGCTCCAGAAAGAAAATTCTTTGCAAGGTTTTAGGAGAGTTCACAATGCATTCTTTGGGAGTCTCTATTTTGAACTAAGCAACATGTACACTAAAAGACTATTTGAAGAATCTCAAGCCTTGGTCAAGAAGTATGACAACTTCTATATTGAATTTTCTTGTTTTTATTATATCCCAATTTGATTTTTTGAAGAAGAGCCAATAAAGATTCCTAGTTTCTATTCTGATTATTTCATTTTAGCTAAAATTTATAGGGAGCTAACGGTTGTGGTGAAAAAGGCTCAACCAAGGGACAAATGGGAAGATTATTTTCCTATAAAATTGTCCATATTAACATGCAAGTCTATGTCAGATGCAGTGAGTACAGGAGATAATTTGAAAAAACATTAATTTCCAACATTATGCAGAGACAAAAGGATTTGACAATAACAGATTTTTACGGGGCCTCAAACTAATGATGCATCCTCTCACTCCACAATTAGAATATTTCTCAAAAGATTGTTGTGATGAGGCTGATATAGTAAAGAGGGAACATATGAGGATGGTTAAAGCTCAAATCACAACTTTGCAAGTGAAGTTAGACATTGTAGGGATAAAAGAAGATAATTTTTATCTATATGAACCAGTCTATAATTAACTCCATGAACCAGTGATGCCCACTATCAAATGGGACATTGAAGAAGAAGAAAATATACAACAGAGAACTAGGGGAGTCCTGGAATGGACTAGAGATAAAATCAAAAAGAAGTTGATGAAGTCTCACGGAACCACTGTTGTTAAAGTTGATAAGGCTTCTTTGAAATCTCCTAAGGATGTTTCTGACTCTACATGTGCGCTGTTGGAAAATGCAATTGAAGCAATTGTTGTCTTGTCATTGATGTCAAACCTTAACTAGTAAGACTATTGCTATTTAAGAAATTACTATATCTATTTGATTGTTGCTAAGAGGAAAGGAAAGGTTGGTAACAATAGCACCTAAGGAAAGGTTGAGTTATCTTGATATTTCAATGAGTACTTAATTATGTCACACAATGATAAGATAATGTATTATTTCTCTAAGTATGAATGAAGACTAAACTGGTAGGCTTAACCGAGCAAAAATGAAGAAATCTAAGTTTAAGCTGAGTGATGTTAGTGTCGACCGAGCTAGTATATGCTAAGTAAACTTAGTGTTGACCCAACATCAGTTAATTACTGAGGAAGATAGTATTAGCCGAGGAAATAGTTTTTGAGGTGACCGAGCTTTCTAATGAAGACTAAGGAGTTGAACACTGTATTGACCGAGCGTCGGTAATTTACATTTGAGGAAGAATTTAGATTTCTAGCCGACATTGTTGAATTCTTGGATTATGTAAAATGTGTTGACTTTATTTATTGATTGTACGAAAGCATTTAATGAATTGTAAAAAGTTTTATTTTAAATCTATTAAGAGATTAGAGATATTTCTAGAAGGATAGCCAAAGAAAATAAAGTAGGAAGGATTTGATAAATCTGACCTAACCCTAAGATCTATGAAGGAGATTAAGCGGAAAAACATGTATTGACCTATTTGAGGAAGTATTAAGGAAACCTAAGCTTGAGGTTAATAGAAGAGAGGATGTTGGAAGTATTGTTAATGTTATTGACTGTACAAGTAGAGAAGGCTAAAGGAGAAGTGTTGTGATTGTTTGCAGAGAGTTCTGAGCAGATCAGTGATGGTGATGGTAAAGGTTCATAGTCAGTAAGCCAATATATGTGTATAGAATTGGATTTGATATTTGCAAAGTGAGTTGTATGTTTTTCAGATCAATACTACTACTACTACTTTCTAACCATTGTATCAGTCAAAATCCTTTTAACAGAGGTTGACCTAATAGTGATTTGTATAAATCCTTTGAACAAGGTTACATTCTAATGGAGTGTATGTAAGTCCTATAACAAGGTGCACTTTTAACAGAGTGGTTTAAATCCCTTAATTGGGTCACACCTGACAGTTTATTTGTAACCTTTGACAGGGTTGGATTTTCACTGAGCTCACTTTAGAAGAGTGAACATAATAGTAACATGTTAAAAAGTGGTTTTTCCCAAATTGGGTTTCCACTATAAATCCTGGGGTTGATACTTGTGTGAATGTTTTGGTTTGAACATTTCTATGTTTTACAAGTTACATACTATTGGATAAGTGGACTGCACTATTTATGTTTCTGTTATGCAATCAGTAATGACCGAGTAGCTGTTGGTTATTGGATCTGATTTGTTGAAGAGTTTTCAAGTTTTTTTTATACATCTGGACCTGAGAACAACTGATTCATCCCCCTTCTCTATTTTTCTAAATCATATTAACAATTGGTATCAGAGTTGTTGGTGCTTACAGAGAACAAGTTTGAAGGTACTTGAAGCAAATGATCAGGATGTATAAGAAGGAGGTACCAAAGCTGAATAAGGAAAACTTCCCTACATGGCAAAGCTTGATGAAACTGCATCTGGCTGGTATTGGTGATTCTACAAAATATTACATTGAGCATGATTATGTCACACCTGTTGCACCTCTGACTACCAAGGAAATGAAAGATAAACAAGAGCACAACCAAGTAATGTTGGAAATCATGTCTACCCTAAGTTATCCAGAATTTGAAGACATCAAAGACTACAATAATGAAAAGAAAATGTGGGACACCCTTGCAAACATCTATGGAAGTGACGTAAATGTATTAAGAGAAAAAGCTGAGAGCCTAAGAGGTAAATTTGATGAAATGAGAATGCAAGAAGATGAGAATATTGCACAATATTGTGGTAGAATAAAAGAATTTATAAATTCTATTAGAGGAGAAAATGGAACTATTGATGATGAAACTATAATTGGAAAAGTATTGAGAACTCTACATCCTATCTATGCCATCAAAATTTCAGCAATTCAGGAATCTAGATGTAACCCTAACAATGCTCTTACTTTGGAAAGTTTAGTTGGTAAGATTACTTCTTTTGAACTTTCTAACTATGATAGCTTCACTGTTGGTAATGTTGAATCCACTTTTAAGTCACAAATGGTTTTGAGTAAGTCAAAGAAGGAAAAAGAAAGATGCATTGGTAAAAGTGAAAGTGAAAGTGACAGTGACACATCTGATGAACTTGAGGATCTAGAAGCTCTTATGGCTAGAAGACTGAAAGGGGGAAAAGGAAAGTACAAAGGTAAACTCCCTATTATATGTTTTTCATGTAATAAAGTTGGTCATATAGCTGCTAGATGTCTTGATAGTGATGATAAGGATGAAGAAAGAGAAAACAAGCATAAAGACAAAAGAGAAGATAGAGGTTACTGAAGATACAAGGATTACAAAGGAAAAGGTAGGAACACCTGCTATATGGCCAAAGAAGAGACTGAAACTGATAGTGATGATTTTGAAATTGAGATTGCCTATGTTGCAATGAAAGATGAATCTGATGAGGATGAAAAAAATGCATTGATATCTTATGTGAACAAAAATGATAAATGGATTATTGATAGTAGTTGTTCACATCACATGACTACTGACAAGAGTAAGTTTGATACCTTAGATCATTATAAAGGTACGAGTGTGAAATTTGGTAATGATGCATGATGTCCTGTTAGAGGAAAAGGATTGACTAAGCTGACTGATAAGATCACTTGTGAGAATGCTTATAGGGTTGAGGGTCTTAAATATAATCTATTGAGTGTTGCACAACTTAATAGCAGTGGCTACCGAGTAGAATTTTATCACAGGAAGGCCAAAATATTTGATGCCACTGGTGAAATGATTGGAAGTGCAGAACAGACAAGAGGTAATTTTTTCTACCTAGACCTATCTAAAGAAACATGTATGATTGCAAAACTTGATGATATTTGGTTATGGCATAAGCGGCTATGTCATGTTAACTTTGATAATCTAGTAAAAATTAGTAAGAAAAAGAAAGTGAGAGGTCTACCTAGATTGAAGAAACCTGAGAATGTAATGTGAAAAGAATGTCAGTTGGGTAAGATGACAAAGTCTAGTTTCAAGAGCAAAAATTTTACTTCTGAGAATACCTTAGATTTGGTTCATACTGACCTTTGTGGACCGATGGGTGTACAAAGCTATTATGGTGCTAGATATTTTATCCTATTTGTTGATGATTATACTAGAATGATGCATGTAATGTTCTTAAAGGAAAAATATGATGCTTTTCAATTTTATAAGTGGTATTTGGCTAAGGTTGAAAAGAATACAAGTAGGACCCTGTGTTAGCCCATTTTCTTGTTAATGAAAAACCCTCAGAAAATGGTCTATGTCTGCAAAATTTTCATGGCCTTAAGTGTTTTCCCTGGTCTCTGCAAATTTTTTTCCATCTCCCTGGCTTGAAACCCTTGTTAAACTTTCAAATTTGTAGCCGTTGGTGGAAAGAAACCCTAACTTACCCTGGTCAGGTTCTATTTTAGTGTTGCTTTATTCAGGCCACTTAAGTCTCTAAAATGCATGTGCTAAATTGTTAACTACTTTGTCACATGATTATGTGAACCTTTTTCATGCTACGTGATCATGCAACTAAAGTTTTTATGTTGGGCCCCTTTAACATTTCCTAACCAAGGCCTAGGTCTATCAGCGGTCTTTTAATTTTTCCTAAGTCAATGCTTAATATTTCCTAAAATTTTTGGCCTTTATCCTTTCCTGGGCTTAGCTCTGACAACATTTGCATCTAATAGTTGGTGTATATTCACAAGCGATGTGTCAGAGGCTTGCAAAGTTGGACCAACCATTGATTCTCTTTCACAGAAAAAGGCTTTTCAAAGTAATGGGTCCACATGACAGGTGTTCTTAGTCAGCACTCTCTCATTGGTCCATGCATTTATGACTTAGAATATTGTCAGTGGGGCCAATGGTTTCAGAGGTTTAGTAGTTCTAACATTGGTAGAGCATCGACAACCAGTGTATGATCTTAAGGGTTATATCTGACACATGAGGCTATAAGACCAGTCATTGATTCTTTTGTGTGACACAACCTTTTCTTTCAGCGGGTCCACTGCTATGTGGCACAAATGGTGGTATGTGATTGGTCCATGTATTAATACATTGGCAGGTTGTCAGCTGGGCCTGGCTACTTACACATTCTTTTGACCTAATGATTGTCGCAAGATCGAAAGGAATCTTTCTAGGCCTTACAGTCATGCGATGACCATTGATCTTTCCAACACTATGGGGTGATAGTTAGATGAATTCATAAATGGGCTCAGTTTATGCAATGTGGTGATTTGTGATTTGATGAAGCATCTTACATGGTAGGGTGGGGTCATGCTTCGGTGGCATCAGTGAAGGATTCCAAATCTACTGCGGGTGCGTGATATCAAAGAATCTTTTGAGCCCTTGAGATCATGCGCCAACCGTCTGATTCTATAGATGTTCAAGATGATGGTTGTGGGTCCACTGATAGGTGTTACATTTGGTGCCTTTTCATTGGTTTTGTTAGTGGGACTATTTGCCAAGTATTTCCAAGTTGTTCATCTCTGATTGGTCCACATGTTGTTGACTTGGCGGTTATTAGTGGTACCTAGGTTTTTGGCTTGTCAGAGTGGGTCCTAGTAACTATAGAGAATCAACAATGGGCGTAAGTTCTCATGTGTTGTGTTAGAGCCATGAGATCTTACGCCTGCCGTCTGATTTATAGGCTTATAGAGAGTGGGTCCTGTCAGAGGTGATTAGGTGGAGGTAATGAATGATGTGGTGACATGTGGCATGTTTTTAGGTGGGCCCATGGTTATCAAGGGTCTAAAGGTTTGGCGGTCTTGATAAATTTTGTTTAGTGGCCCGATAGTTTTCAATGGTCTTCACTCATTTGCGCAATAAAGTGGTGAGGTTATAAAGGGTTTAGCGAATCAACGAACAAGCATTTGCACTGTCGCTAAACAAAATGGTGGAGGGATAAGGTATCCCATGAATAGGTGAAACCCTTTACTCACCAATTTTCTAAAATAAAGACCAGGGTTAATTATTTCCCTTTGATCTCCAAGTCGTTGAGTTAGACGGTGGGTTAAGATTTTATTCTACGATTAGGAAAACCTAGTCGTGTGTTCACTAAATGTTAACCCAAGGCTAGCGATTGAGTTAAAATCATATAGACCGTGAAAAAGGAAGGATCAGATGGTTGCAATATAAGGTTGATCAAGATTTAAATATTGGCCGCTGATTCATTGTGGGTGCCATAAAGTGACCATTACAGTTTGAATTCAAACTTTGGAGAGGTTTTTAGCGACAAAAAGGACTAAAATTTATGGTTTTGGTAGCTAGATTTGATAGGTTTGAGGGCGTTGATGGTTGCCATGTGGTCCAGGTTGCCATGATCAATTATTGCAGGGTGTTTTTGTTGTACTATGAGGGATGGTTTTGTGCTGTAGGTGGCCAGACAGACTGGTTTTTATGGCAAAATTCTTGGTTCTCTGTCCTAATCTCATAGATTTTCATGATTTTTATAATTTTGATTTTGTAAGGGTTCCCTCTTCTACAAATTTTGGGAGAATTGGTTCCAAGAAAGGTCTTGTCCTGCAAATTTTCTCTTTCTCTCTGCATATAGGGTGTTCTTTCTTCCTTTGTTGTTTCAGAGAATATAATACATATTATAATTGATTTGTCTTATGTATGAGGACTCAATTTATTCTTACTGTTACCAAGCTACCTCCATTTGAATTCTGAATTCATTAATCATAGATCAAGGGTGTTTGATTTTTCTATTTGTATTTCTTATGTATTTCCAAGTGGAGTTGTCTTTGCAGAGACAATTGGTTTGGGATTAGTTTTCATGTATGTATGAGCTGAGGTGTCAAAGATATGTCATGCTTGTCTTCGAGTGGATGTTGGTTAATGTATTATCTATTTATAGGTCTCTTCTAAGGGGAGGGTTAAAAAACCTTTGGATGGGTAATAACATGCTTGAATACACAGGTGGGTTGTTGAAGTGAGGTTTGGTCATGGTGTGTGATTGATGTTACCCATCAACACATTGAATTTATTACTTTCTTGTTTTATAGCTATCTTTTGCAATAGGGTATTTGACTCTGTGACCCATTAGACATGGCACTAGTCTATGAGGGACTTAGGGTATCTCAAGGGTCCTTTCAAACCCATCATTTAAATCATTTGCATTAAGTTCCACCCTTTCCCTTCCATGTTGTTATAAATAGGTCTTTGGTTTTCATACTCACCCTATGCAACTAGGGCTATTGCATAAGAATTAGCTTCATTGGGGTATAGGACACCTATAAGGGTTTGAAGACTATTCCACAATAATATATCTGTAGGCCTTTTATTCATAAAAAGGATGTCATGAGTGTGCAGATAAGGCAATACCCGCCTGAGTGATGTAGAGCTCAAAGAAGGAGGATGTTCTCTATCCTCATCAATTGCACTGTTTTCTTATCAGGCTTGAGTGCCTACCCTAAGAATCAAGCCCATCTATTGATTCAAGTTTGGTCCTACAAGGAAAAGCTCCAAAAAATTGGTGACTCTATTGGGGATTGAAATAAGTTTTCCATTAAGGGTATCCCAAAGTCCTGCTATATTCATTTTGGGGAAGAGTCTCATAAATATCATAATTTGAAAGTTGTTTTCAAATCTGTAAATGTATTACCTGGATTTGTTGTAAAGATTCAAAATTATTATGTGTGACTTTTCTGTGAGGAGTGCCCAAGATCTATTGGTGCTTCAAATGAGACTCTGGACCAGAATGAACCTGAGGTCTGTAATCTTCTTATAGATTTTAGTCAAATGTGAAGAGAACAATAGTCAACAAAGGCTTCCAGGTATTCCCCATTCAATATTTTGTGTTTTTGCATGGTCCTTATAAAATGGTTTTTTTATTAAGAAAGGAAATATAAGTGTGAGGTATGTAGGAGGGGTTCAATGACAAAAGAAGATTAGTTTCAAGTATAGATTTCTTGTCATTAGTCTTGAAGATTTTCAAGTGGATGTGCAAAAGCTGCATCTAGTGATGGATGTTCACAGGGTTTCTTTTATCAAAGGATATGTGTCATTTTGTTATGATGGCATATATGGTTTCCCTAATAAGATCCCTGATGGAATCAGGGGATATTTACCAAAGTATGTTAGGGACCAATATCAGTCAGCAAGGAAGCATGTTCAATGCTTTGTTGATGTAATGAATGATTTTGAGGTTTGCCATGAAGACCTTTGGATGAAATTGTTTGTTCAGACCTTAGAAGGTGATGCTAGAGAATGGTTCTCTTTTCTACCAGCATGTTCTATCTCATCTTTGAGTGAGATGCATTCGGCCTTCATGGAGAAATTTGGAGAAATGGTAAGCATATCTGATTCTTTTGATAAGTTTTTAAAGATTCATATTGAGAGTGATGAACTTGTCCCTCAATTCAATATCAGATTTGCAAGAGTATTCAATGAAATCCCTCAGAGTTATAGACCCAATGATCAAGTGTGTATGAATGTCTACTTTGATGCATTTGATAAGAAAATGAATTACTTACTGAGGGATAGAGAACCTAAGTCATTATATCAGGCATTTATAACTGCGATGGACATTGAAAACAATTGGAAATATGGATTGACCAGAGGTCATTTTGCCATGAATGTATGCCAGTATAATGAATATGAAAGAAAAGAAGATTGTAGTGTTGATACCACAATTCCAAATTAGTGTATCAACATTTTTTCTGTAGTTTGTAATAAAGTTGAAATGTCAAATCAAGATATGTGTATAAATGTTGTTGAGTCTTTCGCTACTGATGAGGCATGTGTTTAGAATGCTACAACAGTAAGATATATTCCAGACCTTGGTAGAATTGAGTAGTGTGATGCTGTTTTCAGTCATGAATTGGCAACTGTAGTCAATTCTTATAATTTTGATTATGATCATGTTTCTGCTAATGTTCTTAGGCATGAGGTTGCCTCTATATCTCAGTGTTATACAAATGAAGAGGCTGAAAGTTGTGTCTCTACTGATGAGCTTCAAGTTGTTGAACAAGATGAGGAATGTGATTCACAGGAATATCACTCACAACCAAAGGAACATAGTGCTAAAAGTGGTTACTCAGCTGAGAGTGATGAAGGTAGTGATGTTGAGGTATCTTCATATGAGTCAGATGCAACATGGGAGGAAGAAAGTAATGATTAAAGTGAACACTCCTTTATCTGTCAAGTTATGTTTTCATTTTTTGAATCTGAAAATGAAAGTGCATCTTATTTTGTATGTTGTACAAACCAGTTTGAGTATGAAGATGTTGAGACTGATTTGTCCTCAAAATTTGAAGATAAGGAAATGGTAATTCAATGTGATATCAGTGAGGATGAACATGAAGATTTCAGTAAAAGGTGAATCTAATGGTCCTGCATTGGGTAATGAGGTTGCAGCATATAATAGAGAGTTTAGGAGTGAACCATGGTTTTTCTATGATGGTTTTCCTAAAGAAGATAATGAAGAAGATATAATTATGGACACTATATGCTTGGTAGGTGATGTTGACTATGAATCTTCATATAGTTCTAATTTTTCTGTGTGTGCTAAGAATCTCGATGGAGATGAAATGGGTAGTGAGTTTAAGGTGTTTTCTAATACTTTATATGATGAGGGCTGTGATGATGATCAGCCCATTTTTTGTCATAATGTGCAACAAGGAGTCTTACATGGAATTATAAATCCATTTTTTGAAGAACACATGGAGGTTTCAAATGTTATAGAATTTGATAATGATGACATGTGTGAGTATAAACCTAATTATTCTCTTGAGCTCCAACTAGCTACACCTGAGGATATACAAGGTCAAGGTATGAATGAAGACTTTTATCAAATAAAGTATGTGAATTTTGCATTTTAGATTGATGGCATAGATGAATTAGTAGATAAAGATCAATTTCAATTTGATGATTACATTCATGAGCATGCTGAGTCTTACTTTCATAGTGAGAAAGATGATGGCAATGCTTCAGGTTTGTACATGCTCTATGAGAATGTAGACAAAATTTTTGTTTTGCCTGATGGATTGATTGAAAATGTTGATATGCTTGGTGAAACAAATGGGAATAAAATTTTAGGCTTACCTCAAGAAGAAAGAAATGAAAATTAGGTATATGATAGGGGTGAGAAGTTTTGAAAGTTTCCAGTGGTTTAGGGAAATGGTTTGTACATAATAGGAGTTGTTTTCCTATTTTCAATAAAGTTGTTCGAGGAAGTTTTGTGGATTGGTCTGCTTCTCCTAGAGATTTGAAATCTTGCCATGCCTATAGGAGGCATGCATCCCCAACTAGAGCCACTATTAGCCCATTTTCTTGTTAATGTAAAACCCTCAGAAAATGGTCTATGTCTGCAAAATTTTCATGGCCTTAAGTGTTTTCCCTGGTCTCTACAAAAAAAATTTCCATCTCCCTAGCTTGAAACCCTTGTTAAACTTTCAAATGTGTAGCCATTAGTGGAAATAAACCCTAACTTACACGATCATTTGACTAAATTTTTTATGTTGGGCCACTTTAATATTTCCTAACCAAGGCCTAGGTCTCTCGGCAGTGTTTTAGTTTTCCTAAGTCAATGCTTAATATTTCCTAAAATTTCCAGCCTTTATCCTTTCCTGGGCCCGGCTCTGACAACATCTACATCTAACAGTTGGCATATCTTTGCAAGGGATGTGTTAGAGGCTTGTGAAGTTGCACCAGCCATTGATTCTCTTTCACGACAAAGGCTTTTCAAAGTAATGGGTCCACATGCCAGGTGTGCTTAGTTAGCACTCTCTCATTGGTCCACATATTTATGACTTAGAATATTATTAGTGGGGCCATTAGTTTCAGAGGTTTAGTGGTTCTGATATTGCTAGAGCATTGACAACTAGCGTATGATCTTAAGGGTTATATCTGACACATGAGGCTATAAGACCAACCATTGATTCTTTTGTGGGATGTAACCTTTTCTTTCAGTGGGTCCACTATTACATGGCACAAATGGCAGTATGTGATTGGTCCATGTATTAATATGTTGGTAGGTTGTTAGCTAGGCCTGGCTACTTGCATATTCTTTTGATCTAATGGTTGTCACGAGATCACAAGGAATATTTCCAAGCCTTGCGGTCATGCGATGACCGTTGATCTTTCGAGCACTACGGGGTGATAGTTAGATGAATTTGGAAATGGGCTCAGTTTATGCAACATGCCAGTTTGTGATTCAACGAAGCATCTTACACGATAGGGTGGGGTCATGCTTCAGTGGCATCAGTGAAGGAATCCAAATCTATGGTGGGCGCGTGATCTCAAAGAATCTTTTGAGCCCTTGAGATCATGTGTCAACCGTATGATTCTCTAGATGTTCATGATGACTATTGTGGGTCTGCTAACAGGTGTTAGATTTGGTGCCTTCTCATTGGTTGTGTCATAGGGACCATTTGCCAAGTATTTCCAAGTTGTTCATCTCTGATTGGTCCACATTTTGTCGATGGTGGTTGTCAGTGGGACCTAGGTTTGCGGCTTGTCAGAGTGGGTCCTGGCATCTGCAGAGAATCAACGATGGGTGTAAGTTCTCATGGGTTATGTCAGAGCCATGAGATCTTACACCTGCCATCTGATTTAAGGGCTTATAGAGAGTGGGTCCTGTCATAGGTGACTGGGTAGAGGTGATGAATGATGTGGTGTCATGTGGCA
Source organism: Chamaecyparis obtusa (assembly GCA_027943335.1). NCBI lineage: Eukaryota > Viridiplantae > Streptophyta > Pinopsida > Cupressales > Cupressaceae > Chamaecyparis > Chamaecyparis obtusa. The sequence goes on from BSBK01009131.1 coordinate 262,423, forward strand.
TGTTTTTAGGAGGGCCCATGGTTATCAAGGGTCTAAAGGTTTGGTGGTCCTGCTAAATTTTGTTTAGCAGCCTGATAGTTTTCAATTGTCTTCACTCATTCATGCAATAAAGTGGTGAGGTTCTAATGGGTTTAGCGAGTCAGCAAACAAGTGTTCGCACTATCGCTAAGAAAAATGGTGAAGGGATAAGGTATCCCACGAATAGGCGAAACCCTTTAGTCCCTAGTTCGCTAAAATAAATACCGAGGTTAATTGTTTCCCTTTGATCACCAAGTTGCTGAGTTAGACAATGGGTTAAGATTTTATTCTGCCATTAGGAAAACCATTGTCATCCATTCGATAAATGTTAACCTAGGGCTATCAGTTGAGTTAAAATAATATAGACCATGAAAAGGAAGGATCGAATGATCGCGATATAAGGTTGATCGAGATTTAAATATTGGCTGCTGATTCATTGCGAGTGCCATAAAGTGACCATTATAGTTTGAATTCAAAATTTGCAGAGGGTTTTAGTGATAGAGAGGACTAAAATTTATGGTTTTGGTGGCTAGATTTGATAGGTTTGATGGTGTTGATGGTTGTAGTGTGGTCCAGGTTGCCATGATCGATTATTGCAGGGTGTTTTGTTGTACTATGAGGGATGGTTTTGTGCTACAGGTGGCCAGACAGGCTAGTTTTTATGGAAAATTTCTTGGTTCTCTGTCCTAATCTCATAGATTTTCATGATTGTAGATCTTTCTGGATCTATTTCTTTGAGATTGCTTAGTTTCCTGTCCCTTCAATAAATTTTGTTGTGATTAGGGTTGGTGTAGTTGTTGAAATCCTAACCCTAGCTATCAAAAACTTGTTGCATCCTAAGTTCTTTTGGGATTCCAAGGTAGCTAGTGGTATATATTGCTGTAATTTTGATTTTATAAGGGTTCCTACTTCTACAAATTTTGGGAGAATTGGTTCCAAGAAAGGTCTTGTCCTGCAAATTTTCTCTTTCTCTCTGCATATAGGGTGTTCTTTCTTCCTTTGTTGTTTTAGAGAATATAATAAATATTATAATTGATTTGTCTTATGTATGAGGACTCAATTTATTTTTACTATTACCAAGCTATCTCCATTTGAATTCTGAATTCATTAATCATACATCAAGGGTATTTGATTTTTCTATTTGCATTTCCTATGTGTTTGCAAGTGGAGTTGTCTTCACAGAGATAACTAGTTTGGGTTTAGTTTTCATGTATGTATGAGCTGAGGTGTCAAAGATATGTCATGCTTATCTTCTAGTGGATGCTGGTTAATGTATTATCTATTTATAGGTCTCTTCTAAGGGGAGGGTTAAAAAACCTTTGGATGGGTAATAACATACTTGAATACACAGGTGGGTTGTTGAAGGGAGGTTTGGTCATGGTGTGTGATTGATGTTAGGCATCAACATATTAAATTTATTGCTTTCTTATTTTATAGCTATCTTTTGCAATAGGGTATTTGACTCTGTGACCCATTGGACAGGGCACTGGTCTATAAGGGACTTAGGGTATCTCAGGGGTCCTTACAAACCCGTCATTTAAATCATTTGCATTAAGTTCCACCCTTTCCCTTCCATGTTGTTAGAAATAGGTCTTTGGTTTTCATACTCACTCTATGCAAGTAGGGCTATTGCATAAGAATTGGCTTCATTGGGGTATAGGACACCTATAAGGGTTTGAAAACTATTCCACAATAAGATATTTGTAGGCCTTTTATTCACTAAAAGGATGTCATGAGTGTGCAGATAAGGAAATACCTACCTGAGTGATGTGGAGCTCAAAGAAGAAGGAGGATGTTCTCTATCCTCATGAATTGGACCATTTTCTTATCAAGCTTGAGTGCCTACCCTAAGAATCAAGCCCATCTATTGATTCAAGTTTGGTCCAGCAAGGAAAAGCTCCAACAAATTGGTGACTCTACTGGGGATTGAAATAGGTTTTCCATTAAGGGTATCCCAGAGTCCTGCTATATTCATTTTGGGGAAGAGTCTCATAAATATCATAATCTGAAAGTTGTTTTCAGATTTGCAAATGTATTACCTAGATTTGTTGTAAAGATTCCAAATTATTATATGTGACTTTGCTATGAGGAGTGCCCAAGATTTGTTGGTGCTTCAAAAGAGATCAGTAAAAATTTGTGTCCTCTGAAAATAGGTGGCGACTCTTTACTAGAATGAACCTGAGGTGTTTAATCTTGTTACAAATTTTAGTTAAATGTGAAGAGAACAATAGTTAGCAAAGGCTTCCATGTATTCCCTATTCAATATTTTGTGTTTTTGCATGGTCCTTATCAAATGGTTTTGTCATTAAGAAAGGACATATAAGTGTGAAGTATGTAGGAGGGGTTCAGTGACAAAAGAAGATTAGTTTCAAGTATAGATTTTCTATCATTAGTCTTGAAGATTTTCAAGTGGATGTGCAAAAGCTGCAGCTAGTGATGGATGTTCATAGGGTTTCTTTTGTCAAAGGATTTGTGCCATTTTGTTATGATGGCATACCTGGTTTCCCTAATAAGATCCCTGATGAAATCAGGGGATATTTACCAAAGTATGATAGGGACCAGTATCAGTCAGCAAGGAAGCATGTTCAATGCTTTGTTGATGTAATGAATGATTTTGAGGTTTGCCACGAACACCTTTGGATGAGATTGTTTGTTCAGACCTTAGAAGGTGATGCTAGAGACTGGTTCTCTTTTCTACCAGCATGTTCTATCTCATCTTGGAGTGAGATGCAGTCAGCCTTCATGGAGTAATTTGGAGAAAGGGTAAGCATATCTGATTCTTTTGATAAGTTTTTAAACATTCATATTGAGAGTGATGAACTTGTCCCTCAATTCAATATCAGATTTGCAAGAGTATTCAATGAAATCCCTCAGAGTTATAGACCCAATGATCAAGTGTGTATGAATGTCTACTTTGATGCATTTGATAAGAAAATGAATTACTTACTGAGGGATAAATAACCTAAGTCATTATATCAGGCATTTATAACTGCGATGGACATTGAAAACAATTGGAAATATGGATTGACCAGAGGTCATTTTTCCATGAATGTATGCCGGTACAATGAATATGAAAGAAAAGAAGATTGTAGTGTTGATACCACAATTCCAAATCAGTGTATCAACATTTCTATTGTAGTTTTTAATCAAGTTGAAATGTCAAATCAAGATATGTGTATAAATATTATTGAGTCTTTCGCTACTGATGAGGTGTGTGTTCAGAATGCTACAACTATAAGATATATTCTAGACCTTGGTAGAATTGAGCAGTGTGATGGTGTTTTGAGTCATGAATTGGCCACTGCAGTCAATTCTTGTAATTTTGATTATGAGCATGTTTCTGCTAATTTTCTTAGGCATGAGGTTGCCTCTATATCTCAGTGTTATACAAATGAAGAGGCTGAAAGTTGTGTCTCTACTGATGAGTTTGAAGTTGCTGATGAGGAATGTGATTCACAGGCATATCAGTCACAGCCAATAGAACATAGTGCTAAAAGTGGTTCCTCAGGTGAGAGTGATGAAGGCAGTGATGTTAAGGTGTCTTCATATGAGTTAGATGCAACATGAGAGGAAGAAAGTAATGATGGAAGTGAACACTCCTTTATCAGTCAAGGTATGTTTTCATTTTCTGAATCTAAAAATGAAAGTGCATCTCATTTTGTATGTTGTACAAACCAATGTGAGTATGAAGATGTTGAGAGTGATTTGTCCTCAAAATTTGAAGATAAGGAAATGGTAATTCAATGTGATATTAGTGACGATGAACATGAAGATTTCAGTAAAAGGTTATCTAATGGTCCTGCATTGGATAATGAGGTTGCAGCATATAATAGAGAGTTTAGGAGTGAACCATGGTTTTGCTATGGTGGTTTTCCTAAAGAAGATAATGAAGAAGATATAATTATGGACACTATATGCTTGGTAGGTGATGTTGACTATGAATCTTCATATAGTTCTGATTTTTCTTTATGTCCTAAGAATCTCCATGGAGATGAAATGGGTAGTGAGTTTAAGGTGTTTTCTAATACTTTATATGATGAGGACTGTGATGATGATCAGCCCATTTTTTGTCATAATGTGCAACAAGGAGTCTTATATGGAATTATCAATCCATTTTTTGAAGAACACATGGAGGTTTTGAATGTTATAGAATTTGATAATGATGACATGTGTGAGTATAAACCTGATTATTCTCTTGAGCTCCAACTAGATACACCTGAGGATATACAAGGTCAAGGTATGAATGAAGACTTTTATCAAATAAAGTATGTGACTTTTGCATTTGAGATTGATGGCATAGATGAATCAGTAGATAAAGATCAGTTTCAATTTGATGATTACATTTAGGAGCATGCTAAGTCTTACTTTCATAGTGAGCAAGATGATGGAAATGCTTCAGGTTTGTACATGCTCTATGAGAATGTAGACAAAAAATTTTTTTTTCCTGATGGATTGATTGAAAATGTTGATATGCTTGGTGAAACAAATGGGAATAAAATTTTAGGCTTACCTCAAGAAGAAAGAAATGAAAATTAGGTATGTGACAGAGGTGAGAAGTTTTGAAAGTTTCTAGTGGTTCAGGGTCCTGGTTTGTACATAATAGGAGTATTTTTCATGTTTTCAATAAAGTTGTCTGAGGAAGTTTTGTGGATTGGTCTGCTTCTCCCAGAGATCTAAATTCTTTCCATGCTTGCAGGAGGCATGCATCGCCAACTAGAGCCACTGTTAGCCTATTTTCTTGTTAATGCATAACCCTCAGAAAATGGTCTATGTCTACAAAATTTTCATGGCCTAAAGTGTTTTTCCTAGTCTCTGCAAAAAAAATTTCCATCTCCCTAGCTTGAAACCCTTGTTAAACTTTTAAATTTGTAGCCATTGGTGGAAATAAACCCTAACTTACCCCGGCCAGGTTCTATTTTATTGTTGCTTTGTTCAGGCCACTTAAGTCTCTAAAATGCATGTGCTAAATTGTTAACTACTTTGTCGCATGATCACGTGAACCTTTTTCATGCTACGTGATCATGCGACTAAAGTTTTTATGTTGGGCCCCTTTAATATTTCCTAACCAAGGCCTAGGTCTGTTAGTGGTGTTTTAATTTTTCCTAAGTCAATGCTTAATATTTCCTATAATTTTTAGCCTTTATCCTTTCCTGGGCCTGGCTCTGACAACATCTGCATCTGATGGTTGGCATATCTTCACAAGTGTTGTGTCAGAGGCTTGAGAAGTTGCACCAGCTATTGATTCTCTTTAACGACAAAGGCTTTTCAAAGTAATGGGTCCACATGCCAAGTGTGCTTAGTTAGCACTCTCTCATTGGTCCACATATTTATGACTCAGAATATTGTCAGTGGGGCCAATGGTTTCAGAGGTTCAATGGTTCTGACATTGGCAGAGCATCGATGGCTAGCGTATGATCTTAAGGGTTATATTTGACACATGAGGCTATAAGACCAACCATTGATTCTTTTGTGTGACGTAACCTTTTCTTTCAGTGGGTTCACTACTACATGGCACAAATGGTGGTATGTGATTGGTCCATGTATTAATACATTGGCATGTTGTTAGTTGGGCTTGGCTACTTTCATATTCTTTTGATCTAATGGTTGTCACGAGATCGCAAGGAGTCTTTCCAGGCCTTGCGGTCATGTGATGACCATTGATCTTTCCAGCACTACAGGGTGACAGTTAGATGAATTTGGAAATGGGCTTGGTTTATGCAACATGGTGGTTTGTTATTTGATGAAGCATCTTACATGATAGGTTGGGGTCATGCTTTGGTGGCATCAGTGAAGGAATCCAAATCTATGGTAGGCGGGTGATCTCAAAGAATCTTTTGAGCCCTTGAGATCATGTGCCAACCGTCTGATTCTCTAGATGGTCATGATGATGGTTGTGGGTCCACTGATAGGTGTTACATTTGGTGCCTTCTCATTGGTTGTGTCAGTGGGACTATTTTCCAAGTATTTCAAAGATGTTCATCTCTGATTGGTCCACATTTTGTCGACTTGGCAGTTGTCAGTGGGACCTAGGTTTCTAGCTTTTCAGAGTGGGTCCTGGCATCTACAGAGAATCAATGATGGGTGTAAGTTCTCATGGGTTGTGTCATAGCCATGAGATCTTTCACCCACCATTCAATTTATAGGCTTATAGAGATTGGGTCTTGTCAAAGGTGACTGGGTGGAGGCGATGAATGATGTGGTGTCATGTGGCATGTTTTCAGGCAGGCCCATGGTTATCAAGGGTCTAAAGGTTTGGTGGTCTTGATAAATTTTTTTTAGCGGCCCGATAGTTTTCAATGGTCTTCACTCATTTGTGCAATAAAGTGGTGAGGTTGTGAAGGGTTTAGCGAATCAGTGAGCAAGTGTTCATGCTATCGCTAAACAAAATGGCAGAGGGATAAGGTATCCCGTGAATAGGTGAAACCCTTCAGTCGCCAATTCACAAAAATAAAGACTGGGGTTAATTGTTTCCCTTTGATCACCAAGTTGCTGAGTTAGATGGTGGGTTTAGATTTTATTCTACAATTAGAAAAACCATTATCGTGCATTCACTAAATGTTAACCCAGGGCTAGTGGTTGAGTTAAAATCATGTAGACTGTGAAAAGGAAGGATCGGACGATCACGATATAAGGTTGATCAAGATTTAAATATTGGTTGTCAATTCATTGTGAGTGCCATAAAGTGACTGTTACAGTTTGAATTCAAACTTTGCAGAGGGTTTTAGTGATAGAAAGGACTGAAATTTATGGTTTTGGCAGCCAGATTTGATAGGTTTCATGGCATTGATGGTTGTAGTGTGGTCTAGGTTGCCATGATCAATTATTGCAAGGTGTTTTGTTGTACTATGAGGGATGGTTTTGTGCTGTAGGTGGCCGAACATGCTTGTTTTTATGGAAAATTTCTTGGTTCTCTATCCTAATCTCACAGATTTTCATGATTGCAGATCTTTTTGGATCTATTTCTCCAAGATTGCTTAGTATCCTGCCCCTACAATAATTTTTTTTTTGATTAGGGTTGGTGTATTTGTTGAAACCCTAACCCTAGCTATCAGAAGCTTGTTGCATCCTAAATTATTTTGGGATTCCAAGGCAGCTAGTGGTATATATTGCTGTAATTTTGATTTTGTAAGGGTTCCTACTTCTACAAATTTTGGGAGAATTGGTTCCAAGAGAGGTCTTGTCCTACAGATTTTCTCTTTCTCTCTGCATATAGGGTGTTCTTTCTTCCTTTGTTGTTTCAAAGAATATAATACATATTATAATTGATTTGTCTTATGTATGAGGACTCAATTTATTCTTACTATTACCAAGCTATCTCCATTTGAATTCTGAATTCATTAATCATACATCAAGGGTGTTTGATTTTTCTATTTGCATTTCCTATGTGTTTGGAAGTGGAGTTGTGTTCACAGAGATAACTGGTTTGGGATTAGTTTTCATGTATGTATGAGCTGAGGTGTCAAAGATATGTCATACTTGTCTTCTAGTGGATGCTGGTTAATGTATTATCTATTTATAGGTCTCTTCTAAGGGGAGGGTTAAAAAACCTTTGGATGGGTAATAACATAGTTGAATACATAGGTGGGTTGTTGAAGTGAGGTTTGGTCATGGTGTGTGATTGACGTTAGGCATGAACACATTGAATTTATTGCTTTCTTGTTTCATAGCTATCTTTTGCAATAGGGTATTTGACATTGTGACCCATTGGATAGGGCACTGGTCTATAAGGGACTTAGGGTATCTCAGGGGTCCTTTCAAACCCATCATTTAAATCATTTGCATTAATTTCTACCCTTTCCCTTCCATGTTAGAAATAGGCCTCTGGTTTTCATACTCACTCTATGCAAGTAGGGCTATTGCATAAGAATTGGCTTCATTGGGGTATAGGATACCTAGAAGGTTTTGAAGACTATTCCACAATAATATATTTGTAGGCCTTTAATTCACCAAAAGGATGTCATGAGTGTGTAGATAAGGCAATACTCGCATGAGTGATGTGGATGTCAAAGAAGGATGATGTTCTCTATTCTCATCAATTGGACTATTTTCTTGTTAAGCTTGAGTGCCTACCCTGAGAATCAAGCCCATCTATTGATTTATGTTTTGTCCTGCATGGAAAAGCTCCAACACCCTAAAGTATCTGAGATCTGACCGAGGTGGAGAATTTATATCCAATAAATTTAATCTATTTTGCAATGATAGAGGGATCAAATGATAGATGTCTACACCTAGAACTCCTCCATAGAATGATATAGCAGAGAGAAGGAATAGATGTATCTTGGATTGTGGAAGGACATTAATGATTGAAAATAATGTTGCACAAAAGTACTAGAAAGAAGCTGTAAGTATAATTTTTTATACTCTTAAATGAGTATAGATCAAAGAAGATACAAATCTAACACCTTATGAGTTATGGCATGGGTATGCACCTAATGTAAAGTACTTTAGAATTTTTGGAAGTAAATGCTACATACTAAAGGACAATAGGAATGGAAAATTTGATGCTAAAAGTAATGAGGGTATATTCCTAGGCTACTCCACAAAAATTAAAGCTTATAAGTGTTTGAAATCTAACACTAACAACATTGTGGAAAGTATGAATGTCAAAGTTGATGAGTATGCAGAGAAAAATGAAGTTGACAGTAAAAGAGAACCAAAAGATTATAGATCTTTTGTGTATATAGAGGAAGGAGAAGAAAGTGACAAACTTGCACCTAATGTTGAGTCTCGGGTAAGCAATGCCAAGCATCAAGAAAACAATGCCGAGAAAGGAGAAGAACATGTCAAGAAATAGGAATAAGCTTTTGAGTATCAGGGAGAGGTTGCTGAGCATTCAGAAGCTGAATCTAACAATCTTGTTGGTGAACCTGAAGAGAAAAATGAAAGGAGAGCATAACTCGTTCTAGCACAATATGTAAGGAGACATCACAAGCCTGAACAAATTAATGGAGACAAAGATATGGAGTTTTGACCAGAAGCAAGACAAGAGATCCAACATGTTTACTTGTGAATTTGAGCCTAAGACAACAAAGGAGGCATTAGAAAATGAAGACTAGATACAAGAAATGAATGAAGAGATAGACCAAATAGAGAAGAATGATACCTAGACTCTGGTGCTAAGACCAGAAAATAAGAATGTCATTGGGACAAAGTGGGTATTCTTAAATAAGCTAAATGAGCATGGTCAAATCACAAGAAACAAAGCTAGGTTGGTATGCAAAGGCTATGCACAAGAAGAACGAATAGATTATAGGGAGACATTTTCCCCTTTAGCTAGATTGGAAGGAGTAAGAACCCTACTTGCATATGTTGCCTATAAAGATTTCAAGGTATACCAAATGGATGTTAAGAATGCATTTTTAAATGGTATATTAGAAGAAGAAGTGTATATTAAACAACCAGAAGGATTTTTTGATCCAAACAAAAGACACATGGTTTACAAACTGAATGAAGCACTGTTTGGACTAAAGCGAGCTCCTAGAGCATGGTATGAGAGACTACACAACTACCTAATATAGATTGGATTCTCAAGTAAAAATAACACAAGAAATATGTACATGAAAGATGAAGAAGGTAAAGGAATCTTGTTAGCTAAGATCTTTGTAGATGATATTATATTTGGTCGACAAGATGCCTTGTGTAAGAAATTTTTAAATGAAATGCAAACTAAATTTGAAATGAGTATGTTTAGGGAGATCAAATTTGTTGTTGGTTTACAAGTATATCATATGGAGAAACAAATTTTCATCACCCAGTCTAAATATGTTCATGAGATACTGCAAACCTTTGGTATGGAAGATTCAAGGCCAGTAAGTACTCCCATGGCTACTAGACAAAATTTGTCTAAAAATGATGATGCTGCAGAAGTAAATAAAACTTTGTATAGATCTATGATTGGAAAGCTATAGTATGCTATACACAATAGACTAGATATTGCTTTAGCTATTGGGATAGTGGCAAGATTCTCTACCATTCCTAAGGAAACTCACATGATGCCTGTCAAAAGAATAATGAGATATTTGAGAGGGACTGCTAACTTTGGATTGTACTAAAAGAAGCATGAAAAGTTTGAACTGAGAGTGCATACTAATGTTGTTTGGGCAAGAAATGTGGATGATAGAAAGATTACTAGTGGTGGAGCTTTCTTTCCTGGATAGATATTAGTTTCCTAGACAAGAAAGAAACAAAATTGCATTTCCCAATCTACTCCTAAAGTTGAATATGTGGCTGCAGTTGTGAACTATCCAAACTTGGTATGGATAAAGCAATTATTGGTAGGCATGAAAGAAGAAATCATTGAAGTTATCATTTTCTGTGACAACACAAGTGCTAATAACATTTCTAAGAATCCAGTGATGCACACAAAGACCAAACACATTGCAATCAAGTATCATTACTTGAGATAACTAGTACAAGATAAAGAGGTCCGAATGGAATATGTGAATACAAAGGAACAACTAGTAGATATATTCACTAAAGATTTACCTAAAGAAGGTCATGAATATCTGAGAGGTCAATTAGGGGTCCTTCCCCTAACTGAGGCTTCCTAGTCAAGCTAGGAGCACTACATCAAATGTCCTACAAAGATTATCTAACAATTTGATGCAGAGACATGTCACACTTTAGGAGCAGCCTAGAGTTGTGAAAAGTATAGAAAAGACAAGAATTTGTCATAAGCAAAGATGACAGAGGGAGAAATATTGTTACTAAACTAACAAGATGATATCTACATCTGTAGGATGTATGTTTTAGTTGCTACTTTGGCATTTTTGTCAAAGAGGGAGATGATCACAGATGAATACACATAATGAAATTTTGATGGAAGATAAAGTAAGAGGGAGAGATTCAGTGGACGGTCATACAAGAATGGCTAATTGATTCTATATCAAAATGAAGCTAAGGATATTATAAATATTTTTGATGGATAGATAAGTTTTGGATTGGTAGGTAATTCATGTGATATTCATATGGTGTTGCCATCAATGCCAAAGAGGGATATTGTTGGAAACTAAAATTGAAGCAATTGTTGTATTGTCTTTGATGTCAAACTTTAACTGGTAAGATTTTTGTTATTTAAGAAAGTACTATATATATTTGATTATTTCTAAGGGGAAAGGCAAGGTTGGTAACAATAGCACCTAAGGAAAGGTTGAGTTATCTTGATATTTAAATGAGTAATTAATTATGTGGCACAATGATAAGATAATTTATTGTTTATCTATGTATGAATGAAGACTAAACTGGTAGGCTTAACCAAGAAAAAATGAAGAAATCTAAGTTTAAGCAGAGTGATGTTAGTGTCGACCAAGCTAGTATATGCTGAGTAAATTCAGTGTTGACTGAACAATAGTTAATTGCCAAGGAAGACAGTATTAGTTGAGGAAATAATTTTTGAGGTGACCGAGCTTTCTAATGAAGATGAAGGAGTTAAAAACTATATTGATCAAGCATCAGTAATTTACATTTGAGGAAGAATTCAGATTTCCAGCCAATATCGTTGAATTCTTGGATTATGTAAAATGTGTTGACTTTATTTTTTGATTGTAGAAAACCATTTAATGCACTGTAAAATGTTTAATTATAAATCCATTAATTGATTTGAGATATTTCTAGAAGGATAGTCGAAGAACATAAAGTAGGAAGGATTTGATGAATCTGACCTAATCGTAAGATCTACGAAGGAGATTAAGAAGCAAAAGATGTATTGACCTAATTGAGGAAGTATTAAGGAAACCTAAGCTTGAGGTTAACAGAAGAGAGGATGCTATAAGTATTGTTGATGTTATTGACTATACAAGAAGAGAAGGCTGGAGGAGAAGTGTTGTGATTGCTTGAAGAGAGTTTTGAGCTGATCAGTGATGGTGATGGTAAAGGTTCATAGTCAGTAAGCCATCATATGTGTATGGAATTGGATTTGATATTTGTAAATTGAGTTGTAATTTTTTAGATCAATACTACTACTATTTTCTAACCATTGTATCAGTCAAAATCCTTTTAACAGAGGTTGACCTAACATTCATTTGTATAAATCCTTTGAACAAGGTTTCATTCTAATGGATTGTATGTAAGTCCTATAACAAGGTGCACTTTTAACAGAGTTGTTGATACTTTTGTGAATGTTTTTGTTTGAACATTTATGTGTTTTACAAGTTACATACTATTGGATAAGTGGAATGCAATTTTTATGTTTCTGTTATGCAATCAGTAATGACCAAGTAGCTGTTGGTTATTGCATCTAATTTGTTGAAGAGTTTTAAAGTTTGTTTTATACATCTAGACTTGAGAACAACCGATTCACCCCCCCTCTTTGTTGTTCTAAATCATATTAACAGTGTGCATGTCCATGTAGGTTAAAAAAAAAAGTTTTTTCATAGAAAACACAAACCTGATCGAGCATTGAATCAACCTATAATTAGATTCACCAGGTCCCAAAGGAATTCACAGAAGAAGAAGGATTGTGATAAATCCATGCTTATGGATATAGAGATGAAATTAAAGGAACTCGACCCTTAGATATTTGATGTTGAAGACCTAGATGTTGACATCTTCCAGTCTTGAGATTCAAATTTGGCTTCTATGGTCACACCATCTAGGGAAGTTGGAGGAAAAACCAACCCAATTTCCACTCCAAAGTAGCTAACCACCACTATAGAAAAAAAGTGGAACCTATTCCCAGTGTCTATCCCAATTAAGGACATGGTCATGAAATACAAAGATAAAATACCTAAACTGAAGAAAATCAAAACCATGACTAAGCTCAATATAAATGGGAAGACATGTAAGTGGATGGAAGAGATTGCCTCATATAAACCCAAAGATGAAGGTAAGGAACCAGCTAAGGATTATTTTCAAATCACTAGGGTAGACTTATGTACCATGGACAAGGACAAAGATAACCATCATTTCAAATAATTTTCTCATAAAATACTCACTCACATTGAGAAAGATGGAAGAGAAAAGAAAGAGTTGAAGTAGAACAGTAAAATCTTGGAATAGTTTATTGATACCCTTTGTTGTTTTGGCCCACTTCCATGAGCGCAAGCTCTAAAAAATTTGACTCAACTTCCCCAAAAAATAAGAAGTTGTTAAGTCAAGTACAACGTGGTAGAGCCATGGTGGATGCTATAGAGAGTTGGATCTAAGGTTTGATGAAGAATGGGGAAATGTATATTCAAGACTCCAGGAAGCTAGGTGATGATGCGCAAACCCTTATGTGATGATGCAAAGACCCTTCTAACCAACTTCATGGAAATAGAAAGTATAGGACTAGAAAATTCCTAAATGATAACTCTCTTAAGGTAGTGAGTGATGAATGCCAATTCTTCATTCTGAAGAATTCTATAATATGGAGAGTGTCAATTTTTTAGGGTGTAATTGTTCACATGAAGACTTCTATGTATGATCTTCAGGATATGCAAGAGAATCAGGTAAATGATAACAATGTTGTTAACCCAACTCACGACTAGAAAATTGGGTTATGTGGATTGGATGTACAAGAAACAATTAAAGTGTTCAAGGCACATATGGAGATGATTAGGGCTAAAGAAGACATCACTGCTAATGACATCATGCAGGTTGCCTAGGTTGAGTCAATGTTGTATATAAGTGATGATAAACTTCCAAAACATGCTGATAAAATTTTGTGGTTCAGGTGGGAAAAGGAAGTTATGAAGGCTAAGATCCACGCTCTAAAGAATCCAAACACACCAATGATATAGGAGCTCTAGACAACCCATGATGCCTAGAAAAATGAAGGTCGAGATGATAAGGATGATGATGATCAGTGGTCTGCTAATTAAGATATTTTAATATTTTAAAATATTTATATGATGTTTTTCTGGACTCGGATGTGTGTCCTCTAAATACTCTTTCTAGTTTGTTAACTATTTCCAAGGAGTTCATGTTTTTAGAGAGACCTCCCTAATTTTCACATGAACTTCTATAAGTTAGGGTAGAAAAGAATAATAAGGGTTCAAAAAAATAGTAAGGGAAGTTAGGAATTTTTTTTTTGGTTTTTGAAAAAGAGGTTGGTTTCGGGGTATGATATATATATATGGACTTTCATAATTTGAATTAGGGGATTCTAAAGGAAAATTATGCTTTTCATGTAATGGAACATGCTTTGAAAATGGTGGCTGGTTCTGAAATGATGTCTATGTTAGATGGGTTCTCTAGATATAATCAAATCAGCATGGAAAAAGAGGATAGACATAAAACCATGTTCATCAATCCTTGGGGGACATATGCAAACAATCACATATCATTTGTGTTAATCAATGTTGGGGTGACTTTCCAGAGAACCATAAACATGTCTTTTGGTGACCTGTGCAACAAAATCATTATAATTTATCTGGATGATCTCACAATTTTTTGAAAGAGAAGGAAGCACCACCTTTAGGATTTGAAAATAGTTTTGCAACATTGCACAGATCATGGAATTTCACTTAATCCAAATAAATCCACTTTTTGTGTCACTGAAGGTAAGCTCCTTGGACATAGTTTCTAAAGAAGGAATTAAAATAGATCTTGATAGGGTAAACACCATACATAAAATCTATTGGCAAGTTGACTACACTAGTGTATATGACTTAATATACTGTTTTCATTATGGCAAGAAAGCCATATAGTGTTTTGGAGTCAATGCACTTGATGAGAAGATCATAAATTAGCTAAGTGTTTAAGACTTGACAGTGTATAGAGTACCTGAAGATCAGAGCATCACCACACGTGCATACAATAGAATTATGTTATGTGCCCTAGAATTTAAGTTGGTAAAATCATATTCATGCTAAGTCTAAGAGCACATGCTTAGAAGATTCAGTATGAGGAAGAAATAGAGAGTGCAAGTTGCACAGACAGTGAATGCTAGAGAAGAATAGAGCAAGCAATTGGCTATTGGTATTTTGGTTTGCAATTATATTATTATGTTGGAAAGGCTATGTGCCTATTGTAATTAGGTTTTTGACATGTAATTATGTTTTTTTGTAAACACACTTGAGACAATTCAATTGGAAGCATTGTATCTAATCGGTTAAAGGGTTGACCTAGTTATTTTTTTGTATGCACATATAAATATTAGATGTGCCCATTGTAATCAGTATGAGATTTAATATAGAGTTGAGACAAGTAGAGAAAAAGTGTGTGAAGAGTTGATAAGATGTATTAGAGCTTTTCCATAGATCAAAGCATCAGCACATCAAAGGAACTAATCAGACAAGTAGTGTCATAGTGATAGTTCATCCAATAGATATAGTGTGTATCTGAGATCAAAAGGTTGTAGCCTTCACCATTTGAGTAGTGAGCTCTAGGATAGTGCATCTACACCCCTAACAATGTTTATTGTAAAAGACTCCTAATAGGGTCTGACCCTTGACAAGGTCACTATACTAAACACATTGTAAAGAAACTCCTAACGGGGTTAAGGATCTTCTAACAAGGATCATAAAACACCAGTACAGAATATTAGTGGGTGTCAATTCCCACTAGGTTTTTAACCTATTTGTTTCCCTATAACCATATTGGTGTTATGTGTTGATTTCATGTTTCATGTTTATGTTGATGTTCATTTTAGTATTTAAGTATTCAAGTTCAATTTAAGAATAAAGTAAAAAGATAAAATACAGTGAACACTGATTCACCACCCCCCCCCCAAGTGTTCCCATTCCTAACAATTGGTATCAGAGCTCTGATCCTCAGCACATAAGTTTAACAACTCAAGGAGATCATGGACAAAGTAGAAATGAAACATCTAAAAAGAAATCTTGAAGCTTCTCTTGAAGACCTAGACATATCTGAAAAAGAAATTAAAGAACTTAAAGAAAAAGTCAGTGATGCTCAAGTAGTCATCAAAAAGATAAGAAAAGATTTGAAAGAATGCTCTACCAGTGATTTAGGGATAATGATCAAGAAGTTGAATGAAGCAAATTCATCCTTGAAAGAATAGATTGAAGAATTAGATGATAAGATGACTAACAATTAGGAATTCTATGATGAACAGATCAAAGAGAACCTTCAACTCAATGAAGAATTGAGGAAAGAAAACATGGAAATATTGGAGCTAAGGAATAGTAAAGAAAGCTTGGAATTTGAATTCAAAGAGGCAAAGAATCACATTGAAAAATTGCACACCAGTTCTAATTTAATAGAATCTCAGTTGTATGCAAGAAGACTTAAAGGAGATACTAGCTGCATTGGATACAATGAAGCACAAAATTAGATTGACAACATGTGAGCAAGAATGAAAGCACTAGAAGACTGCTCAGATGCTAAGGAAACTAGAAGTTAGACTAAAGATCATGTTGAACCATCCAAGAATGAGTCCAAGCTAGTAGATCTAACTTGTTATGCATGTAACAAGCATGGACATATAGCAAGGAACTGTACAGAGGTAAGACCTTTCAATGGTTACTATTATTCATGCAATAAATTTGGTCATAGAGCTATGAATTGTAAGAAAAGTTAGAAGAACAAGACTCAACATAATTAGAGAAATTAGAATTAGCTAAATATAAGAAGTTCTCAAAATGTTACATGTCAGATATGTAACTATAATGGTCACTCAGCTAGACAATGTAAAATGGTAACCCATGTCAATGCACCAAGGAATATAAGGCCTCCAGTCATTTGTCACTTTTGTAACAAAGATGGACACATCTCAAAGTTCTATAGATCTAGAACGTAGAATTAGGAAAGCCCTAAAAATCTAGAAGAAACAATATTGGATATCGAAGGAGAACTCAAGTTTGTGAAAGCTTCAGAGGATGCGAGCTTGATTTGGTCAGAGGAAAATAAGGATAAGGTTGATGAGAATGTATTGGATGCATCCACAGTGGACGCACCCTATACATCTGGATGAATGGCCCTCAGGGTCATAGGGGGAGCTAATTTAGCTCTAAACCCCTGCATGGTGGGTATACTCACTCTCAGAGTATGAACCTTTGGACTTAACCTTTAGGAGACTAGAAGATTCTATGTGCAAGAGTGCACTAGGCAATTGTTTGTAGAATGAAAGTTAGAAATTTTTAGTGATAGCCTGGTTTACATAGCAAGCATTAATGGTAGAATTTATACTTTAAAGTACACAAAAGTCTGTAGATCTCTCATTGCATTTCAAATTTAAAGAAATTAGAGAGCAGAAGAGCCCTAGCATTTGATTGTGAAGAATTGCATATTGATTCATCAGTGATCAGTAGTGCATTTGATCAGTTGTGGAAGCCCTAATCCATCACACTGATTCAAAATTACTTAAGATCATTTGGAAAGTGATATACAAGTAATGGCTATTTCCATTGTATTTGATGTGGTAGAGAAGAAGAGATATTTGTTTAAGAGGCATCCTTTTAAATCCACACTAGACAACCTAGAAGGTGCATTCTCCTGAACTCCTAGAGGTGTTATGCATGTGGAAGACATTAGGGCATACATATTGTTAGCATGTGCAAAATTTCATGGCTGTAGCTTTTTCC
Source organism: Chamaecyparis obtusa (assembly GCA_027943335.1). Classification (NCBI taxonomy): domain Eukaryota; kingdom Viridiplantae; phylum Streptophyta; class Pinopsida; order Cupressales; family Cupressaceae; genus Chamaecyparis; species Chamaecyparis obtusa. Next base: position 279,906 of record BSBK01009131.1, read on the forward strand.
CCCTGGTCTCTATAATGTTTTTCATGGCTTTGGCATAAGCCCTTAGTTCAAATTTTTGAAAATCTAGCCGTTATGTTAAAAAAACCTTTGTTATGCCCTGGCCTTGTTCTAATTTGACGTTACTTTATTCAGGCCACTTAAAGTCCTTTAACACGTGTTAAAATCGGTGACCTCTTTGTCACATGATCGCGTGAACCTTTTTCATGTCTTGCGATCATGCGACTAAAGTTTTATGTCAGCCCCCCTTGATTTATTTTCCTAAGTCACTAACCCTCGGCGGCCTTTAATATTTCCTAAGGTCCTCAGCACCTAATTTTTCCTAAAAGCCTAAGTCCTGCGCTTTAATTTTTCTTATCTTTTGGCTTAATATTTTCCTAGGCCCAGTCTTTTGACAACATCTCAATCTGATGGTTGGCGTAAGTTCTCATTGACTTTGTCAAAGGCTTGAGATCTTACGCCAATCATTGATCTTTCCTTATGATAGAGCTTCTCAAATAGGTGGGTCTGTTGACACGTATGCACAAATGGAAACATCTTATTGGTCCATGTTTTGACATGTTGGCAGTTGCTAGTGGGTCCTGGGTTGCCGTCTTGTCAGAGGGTCTTGACACTTGTAGTGAATCAAAGGCAGGCATAAATTCTTATGAGATGTGTTAGACATATGAGATTTTGAGACAACTATTGATTCTTTTGTGTGACGTAACCTTTTCTTTCGACGGGTCCATCTACCAGATATGCTGATTTGTTGTATTGTGATTGGTCCACATTGTGTGAGCTGGATGTGTTGTCAGGTGGGCCTGGTACCTCAATCAGAGGATTCAAGATCGATGGTTGGCATGTAAGAGCATAGAATCTTTTGAGCCTTTCAGATCTTGTGCCAGCCATCCGATCTTCTAAGTGGCTTAATGTTCTTAGTGGGGCCATTTGCTAGGCGGTGTAGGATTGTTCAAATTTTATTGGTCAACGTGGATGATGCGGCAAGGTGGGGTCATTGTTAGAGATATCGGTGATGAGGACAAGATCTACGATCGGCGTAAGTTCTCATGAGTTTTGTCAAAGTTATGAGATCTTACACCTAAAATCTGATTATAAGCCTTACAAAAAGTGGGTCTTGTGTTAGTGTGACCGAGCATGAGCCACAAATGAGGTAATGACAAGTGGCATAAAGTGGGCCTAAGTGGGGTCTAAGGTCTTAGCGGTCCGAATAAATAAGGTTAGTGGCCTGACAAAATTCAATGCCTTTTGCTCATTCATGAAATAAAATGGCGGTGTTCCAAAATTATTAGCAATTTAGTGAAGAAGGGTCGCGTAATCGTTAGATATATTGGCAGAAGTAAAGAATGTTTTGTGAACTGGTGAAAGCCTTTTGTTGCCAGTTTTCCAAATGTAACCGGATAAGTTTATTTTCCTGTAGTCGTTAGTACGCAGGGTTAAGTGGTGAGTTAACATTTCATTCTGTGAATAAGAAAATGCCTTGTCCCATGGTCACTGAGTGTTAACCTAAGTGTGTCAGTTGAGTTAAGGACATGAAGATCGTGAAAGGGAGAGATCTAACGGTTGCTATATAAAGTTGGCCCAAATTTAAATTCTGACCGCCAATTTGCTGTTGGTGCTTTAATACTGACCGTTTGTTTTCAAATTTGAATTTTTTGAGGGTTTCTGAGTGACAAAAAGGACTGAAATTGAATGTTTTCATGGCTAGATTTGATTTGTTTGGTGGCATTTTCTATTGTAGTGTGGTCCAGGGTGTGCCATAATCATCTGCAGGGGTCTGTACCATGTGGTTTTGTTCTCGAGGCATGTTGTAGGTGACTAAAAGGGTTGAAATTTTGGATGTTTTTGTGGTTCTCAGTACCTTCTCAGTGAGATTCTCATGATTATGGATTAATCCAAGATTTTTTTTCTCCTGGTTGCCTGGGTTTCTCCCCCTGTAATAAATTTATGACCGTTTCTAGTGGGTCTGGTGGGTGAAACCCTAACCCTAGCTATCCGAAGCTTGTTGCATCCTAAATTATTTTGGGATTCCAAGGAAGCTAGTGGTATAAGTAGTGAAATGTTTTATTTTGTAAGGGTTCCTTCTTCTGCAAATTTTTGAGGAGAACTGGTTCCATGAAGGGTCCTTTTCCTATAGATTTTCTCTACTTCTCTGCATACAGGGTGTTCCCTTTTTCCTCTCTGGTTCTGAGAACATAATACATATTGTAATGGTTTGTCTTATGTATGAGGATTTAATATATTCTTACTATACCAAACTATCTCCATTTGAATTCTTAACCCATTAATCATACATCAAGGGTGTTTGAGTTTTTTGTTTGCATTGTCTATGTGTTTGCAAGTGGAGTTGTCTTTGTAGGGATAACTGGTTTAGAGTTAGTGTTCATGTATGTATGAGCTGAGGTGTCAAAGATATGTCATGCTTGTCTTCTAGTCGATGCTAGTTAATGTATTATCTATTTATAGGTCTCTTCTAAGGGGAGGGTTAAAAGCCTTTGGATGGGTAATAACATACTTGGATACATAGGTGGGTTGTTAAAGTGAGGTTTGGTCATGGTGTGTGATTGATGTCAGGCATCAACACATTTAGTATATTGTTTTCTTGTTTCATAGCTTTCTCTTGCAATAGGGTATTTGACTCTGTGGCCCATTGGACAAGGCACTAGTCTATCAGAAACTTGGTGTATCTCAGGGGTCCTTTCAACCCAACATTAAAATCATTCAAATCAAATACCTTTCCCTTTCATGTTGGTAATAGTAATAGGAGGTCCTTTCTAATCTTCAAACTCATTCTATGCAAGTAGGGCTATTGCATGTGAATTGGCTTCATTGGGGTACAAGTTACCTGAAGGGGTTTGAAGATTATTCTACAATAATCTATCTATTGGCCTATTGTTGATCATGAGCTATCTTGAGTGTGCAGATAAGGAAATACCTGCCTGAGTGATGTGGAGCTCAAAGAAGAAGGAGAATGTTCTCTATCCTCATAAATTGGACTATTTTCTTGTCAAACTTGAGTACCTACTCTGATAATCAAGCCCATCTATTGATTCAAGTTTGGTGCTATAAGGAAAAGCTCCAACAAATTGGTGATTCTACTAGGGACATGATAAAAGATAGCAAGTTTAAGATGTCTAATTCCTTACTTTGCTAAATCTTCCCAGAGTCTAGTTAAATGATCAAAGAGTCAAAAGTAAAAAACACACTTGTAAAATCTTCTCACTAAGTGTTGAGTGGTGGCTCTGATTTCTCTATTTGATCAGTGCATCTTCTGATAAACAGTGCATGTTACTTGGTGGAGTTTTGTGTTGATTGGAAGAGATACAAAGAAAGAAAAACAATATTTTCCTCTTCAAGGAGATGGTGACTCTACACAACAAAGAATCTAATGGAGCTGCATGGTGAGCCCTAGATCTACCCTGCCTTCTAGTCAACAAAGTCTTCTGCTACAAAACTCTCAGGTATTTCTCAAAGATCTAAAATGTCTCCTTATTAAGTGATCAAGCACTAAGAAAAGGATAAGGTGTGAGTAGAGGTTTGCATACTTCAAGTTTTTAGTTGTATTTTCACAAAATTTTATGGAAGTAGTGCATTAAGCTGTAATGGGTAAGCTTGAGGTGGAGCTTGCATTATTAGATCAAGGCATCCAGAGGGATTGCATAAGATTGATAAGATTGAAGGTGGGAAATAGAGGGGAGCTGTCAACACCTTTTTTCTATGAGAAGTTTTGTGAAGCTTATGATCAGCTTCCAGAGGGTGTTGAGTTTCTAGAGTCTATGTTCATTGGTTTATTTTCGGAGCTCTATTTTACTGAATCAACCCATTGGCCAGCCTCCTTGTATAGAGAGTGTTATGTGCATCTTAGGGAGTGGATACTTGATGTTGCTGATCTTAATCTTGAAGATACATATGGGGTTGTGTCTAGTAGTAATGTTATTGAGAATGATGGAACCTATGAGGAGATGTGTCAAGTGCTGACACTCTATCTTGTAATCATGAGAGTGATGCTCTTTCTCAATTTGGGGCAGAATATTTGTGTGGTTAGTCGGATGAAGAAAAAGATTGGATGAATGGAGATGTTGCTGATGACTGCTTATCAAAGGAAGGTGATGCTAGGGACAACTGTTCACTTCATAGTGAACAAATTTTAGACTTCTTGTCTTGTGAATATCTTAGATATTCAGGGGGAGATGGCTTTGAGTTCTTACGACCAACACACATTGATTCTGAGCAAGAGCATGAGTCAAGAAGATCTGACTTTGACATGTGTTCCTCTGATCCTTTTGTTACCCCAACACTGCTAGATGACAACCAGGTGTAGTATGATTCATCAATTGATGAGGTCATTAGTGTATTTTCATCTTCAAGTGATGCTGATGTCCCTGATATGGTTTTGAGTACTAACTGGGAAAGTTGTATAGATTTTGAATCTTGTCCTAATTCTGGATCTTTTGCTAGGCCATGGAAGGATGGCCAGTCCGCTACTCTATTTCCACATGCTCATGGTGAGTTTATTGATTTTCTCCCTCCCACCCACCAACATTTTTTGAGTTTGTCAAATGCAGACAGGATGCAACGGGTGCCTTTTCTTGGTGACTCATACATACCAGAGCTCCCCTCATGTAATGACTTTGCAAAAGAAGAGGTAGAAGGACATGACAGTGTATTTTCCTATCATAGAAGTTGCAATGATGAACAAGTTTCTTGTTCATATCCTTTTCCTTCTTTTGATAAATATGATACTAATGGTGATAGTGTTGAGGACTTTGTCTTTAATGATTCAGATAAAAATTCTTTTGGTAAAAATAATGATGCAGATCAGTTGTTCCCCTATCACAAAAGTTTTGAATTAGACCTTCCCTTGGTTCATGACCTAGTTCATGAAGACATCAGGGAGGAACCAAGTTGCTTAGTGGCTGAAGCAATTCATGAAGGAAAATCAGAGGATCCAAGTCCTTTTCAGCTAGCTAATTCTATGGTAATGCATGATAATCAATATGTCACATTTTTTGATGCATTACTAGATCAATTTTTTGTTCTCAGTCATCACCAAGAAGTAGATGATGTTCCCTACTTCTTAGAATATGAATATGAGTGTGATAGTTATGACTAGAAGAACATGGGTAGTGATTAGTACATTTTCAATTTTCAACCCATGAATATTCATGTATGTTGTCAGCAAGGTGATCAAGATAACTTCAAGTGTCTAGCCACATATATAGATGAGAATCAGATTTTTGATTCAAGAGGGGCATTGATTTTCTTTTGATGGCCTGTGCCCACTAAATAAAATTGTATAAATTTTGTAAAAAATTGTAAATCCTTGTACAGTTGTCTTTCCCTTTCCTGTTTCCTACTTTCCTGTTTAGTTGTCAGTTTTTGTGAGGTTCCCTATTTTTGTTTTGTGGGGTGGTCTACTATAACCAATGATTCTAGATCCTTTCTATGCCTACAGGAGGCATACATCCCCAGACAGAGCCACTGTTAGCATGTGCAAAATTTCATGGCTATAGCTTTTTCCCCCTGGTCTCTGTAATGTTTTTCATGCCTCTGGGATAAGCCCTTAGTTCAAATTTTTGAAAATCTAGCTGTTATGTTCAAAAACCCTTTGTTATGCACTGGCCTTGTTCTAATTTGATGTTACTTTATTTAGGCCACTTAAAGTCCTTTAAAATGTGTTAAAATTGGCGACCTCTTTGTCACGTGATCATGTGAACCTTTTTAATGTCTTGCGATCATGTGACTAAAGTTTTATGTCGGCCCCCCTTGATTTATTTTCCTAAGTCTCTAACCCCCAGTAGCCTTTAATATTTCCTAAGGTCCTCAGCACCTAATTTTTCCTAAAAGCCTAAGTCTTGCGCTTTAATTTTTCTTATGTTCTAGCTTAATATTTTCTTGGGCCCAATCTTCTAACAACATCTCAATCTAACGGTTGGCATAAGTTCTCATTGACTTTATCAGAGGCTTAAGATCTTACACTGATCATTGATCTTTCCTGATGATAGAGCTTCTCAAATAGGTGGGTTCATTGACATGTATGCACAAATGGCCACATCTTATTGGTCCCTATTTTGACATGTTGATAGTTGTAAGTGGGTCTTGGGTTTTCGGCTTGTCAGAGGGTCCTGACACTTGTAGTGAATCAACGGCGGGCATAAATTCTTATGAGATGTGTCAGACGTATGAGATTTTGAGACAACTGTTGATTCTTTTGTGTGACGTAACCTTTCCTTTTGGCAGGTCCATCAACCAAATATGTTGATTTGTTGTACCATGATTGGTCCACATTGTGTGAGCTAGATGTGTTGTTAGGTGAGGTCTGTATCTCAATCAGAAGATTCAAGATCGACAATTGGCATGTAAGCACATAGAATCTTTTGAGCCTTTCAGATCTTGCGCCAGCCGTCTGATCTTTCAAGCAGCTTAATATTCTTAGTGGGGCCATTTTCCAAGTGCTGCAAGATTGTTCTAATTTTATTGGTTGACATGGATGATGTGGCAAGGTGGGGTCATTGTCAGAGAGATCAGTGACAAGGACAAGATCTGCGATTGATGTAAGTTCTCATGAGTTTTGTTAGAGCTATGAGATCTTATGCCTTCCATCCGATTATAAGGCTTATAGAAAGTGGGTCCTATGTTAGTGTGACTGAGCATGAGCTACAAATGAGGTAATGACAAGTGGCATAAAGTGGACCCAGGTGGGGTCTAAGGTCTTAGCGGTCTAGATAAATAAGGTTAGCGGCCTAACAAAATTCAATGTCTTTCACTCATTCATGAAATAAAATGGTGATGTTCCAAAATGATTAGCAATTCAATGAAGAAGGGTCACATAATCATTAGATATATTGGTGGAAGTAAAGAATGTTCTACGAATTGGTGAAATCCTTTTGTCGCCAGGTCGCCAAATGTAACCGGGATAAGTTTATTTTCTTGTAGTTGCTAGTTCGCGGGGTTAAGTGGTGAGTTAAGATTTCATTCTGTGAATAAGAAAATGCCTTGTCGCATGGTTGCTGAGTGTTAACCTAAGGGTGATAGTTGAGTTAAGGACTTGAAGACCATGAAAGGGAGAGATCTAATGATTACGATATAAAGTTGGCCCAGATTTAAATTATGACCGTCGATTTGGGGCTGGCACTTTGATACTGACTGTTTGTTTTCAAATTTGAATTTTTTGAGGGTTTCTTAGTGACAAAAAGGACTGAAATTGAATGTTTTCATGGCCAAATTTGATTTGTTTGGTGGCATTTTCTATTGTAGTGTGGTCCAAGGTGTGCCATGATCATCTATAGGGCTCTGTACCATGTGGTTTTGTGCTCGAGGCATGTTGTAGGTGACTAAAAGGGTTGACATTTTGGATGTTTTTTTGGTTCTCAGTACCTTCTTAGTGAGATTCTCATGATTATGGATCAATCTAGGACTTTTTTTATCTTGGTTGCCTAGGTTTCTCCCTCTATAATAAATTTGTGACTGTTTCTAGTGGGTCCGGTGGGTGAAACCCTACCCCTAACTGTCTGAAGCTTGTTGCATCCTAAATTCTTTTGGGATTCCAATGCAGCTAGTGGTATAAGTAGTGAAATGTTTTATTTTGTAAGGGTTCCTTCTTCTGCAAATTTTTGAGGAGAACTGGTTCCATGAAGGGTCCTTTTCCTGTAGATTTTCTCTACTTCTCTGCATATAGGGTGTTCCCTTTTTCCTCTCTAGTTCTGAGAACATAATACATATTATAATGGTTTGTCTTATGTATGAGGATTTAATATATTCTTATTGTACCAAACTATCTCCATTTGAATTCTAAACCCATTAATCATACATGAAGGGTGTTTGATTTTTCTGTTTGCATTGCCTATGTGTTTGCAAGTGGAGTTGTCTTTGCAGGGATAACTGGTTTAGAGTTAGTGTTCATGTATGTATGAGTTGAGGTGTCAAAGATATGTCATGCTTGTCTTCCTGTGGATGCTGGTTAATGTATTATCTATTTATAGGTCTCTTTTAAGGGGAGGGTTAAAATCCTTTGGATGGGTAATAACATACTTGGATACATAGGTGGGTTGTTAAAGTGAGGTTTGGTCATGGTGGGTGATTGATGTCAGGCATCAACACATTGAGTATACTATTTTCTTGTTTCATTGCTTTCTCTTGCTATATTGTATTTTACTCTGTGGCCCATTGAACAAGGCACTGGTCTATCATAGACTTGGTGTATCTCAGGGATCCTTTCAACCCAACATTAAAATCATTCAAATCAAATACCTTTCCCTTTCATGTTGGTAATAGTAATAGGAGGTCCTTGCTAATCTTCAGACTCATTCTATGTAAGTAGGGCTATTGCATGTGAATTGGCTTCATTGGGGTACAAGTTACCTAAAGGGGTTTGAAGATTATTCCACAATAATCTATCTGTAGGCCTATTGTTGATCATGAGGTGTCTTGAGTGTGCAAATAAGGCAATACCTATCTGAGTGATGTGGAGCTCAAAGAAGGAGGATGTTCTCTATCCTCATTAGTTGGGTTATTTTCTTGTCAAACTTGAGAGCCTACCCTAAGAATCAAGCCCATCTATTGATTCAAGTTTGGTCCTTGAAGGAAAAGCTCCAACACATATATTGCAAAAAGGAACCAGTAGGTTTGGAAAGAATAAGATCACACATGGAAATAATGATGAAACCTTATAAAAAATTCATGGATGAGTATGCACAATGGAATAATCATCCCATAATGGAATCTGCTATGGCATATGAGTTCTATGAGTTGGAATGGATCAAGGTCCTACTTAGTAGGATCCATGATTGCCTATTTTGGATAGGTGAAGTGTCGGTCAAGATTATAGGAGACCTAATTCATGAGATGATAGGCCTCTCAAGGACATGCACCATTCTTCTAGTGGGAAAGGATGTGAGAAAACTTGTTGAAAAAACATGCAAATCAAGAAGTGATAGATGTGGAATGACTATAGATCCTATTGAGAAAAATGACATCAAATTGATATCCATGATACTAGGGTATAGGTTTCAACACACTAGCAGGGTGAATAGTGTGCTTGCAACCACAATTATTGTAGTAAACAAGACTTGTGAGAGAGAATAGAGAGTTCAATCTATGTGAGATCCTGCGTGCACAACTATTAGACAACATTAAAACTATTAAACATGACAAGACCAAGATATTCAAATTTGGGTCTTCAATCATATACATGTACTTCCATATTCTTTGAAAGGTGTCAGATTTATACCTAGACAAGACTATTCATACTATGCCAAAGATATCCTTCAAGGCATCTACTGAGAGCACACTAAAATATTACATAACACTATAACTGAAAACATTTAGGGCCAAAATATAGATAAGATACAGGATTCTAAAAAGCATTGTTGAAAAGTACAAAGATAGTATTTGCTTTATGGTGGAGATTGATATAACATGTATTAAAGTAGTTGAACCAAGGAAAAATTGGATTCATCCACTTGGATATGAGGTTGAGGAGCCAATCCTAGAAGTATATGCTCTATTGGTAGTTCCCTTTGATCTTCAACTTGCAGATTTATACTTTGATGGATAAGTTTAATATAACTTTGACTCTATCACCACTCCAAAGTCTACAAGGAAGAGGGCCAATTAACAAGGATCAAAAGAGATCCTCCTACACTTTGAGCCTTAGTGCTCAGGTAGGTGTACCCTTGATTCACTTCTTTAAAGGAATCTCAAAATATTATATCAATATACTCTTTACTAACTGATTTAAAGATTTGATCATTTAAATTTGTGTGTGTGGTTGATGACAATGAAATGCCTCCAGAGGATGGACCAGTGCCTTAACCTAGGGCAAAGAGTCACCCAATTACATACATCAACTGAAGATCTTAGATCAAACACTCCTGAGCTTAGGATAAGTTCTTTTCCTATTACCCCTCTCTCTCAAACACAAGGACATCAGATTCTTACTTGGTTACAAACTCACTAAACTCACGTAAAAGACTTTAATCCCAACTTTGTTAGGAGCTCAGATATGAATTCACAATACTCTTTGTTTACCATATTTTAATACAATTTGTGACACTAACATATATGAGCTCAGAACTGAAACAAGAAGACATACACAATTTCAAGATTGGAACTCAATAGCATTCTCATTAACATATTCAAGATCAATATACAATCAGAGCAACACAAAGATAGGAAAAAACCCAAAATCTAGCTCCTCTTTCAATATAAAACCATCAACAACCAGGGACCAAAAGAAAAGTTTTGGAACCTACACTAAGTGAAAAATTCTACACTATATACCAGCACTAGTCACCTTGGGATCCTCAAAGAGGATGCATCAAGCTTCGGGTGACTAAGGTTAGGGTTTCACCCACTAAACCCACTGAAAATGGTCACAAAATAAATGCAGGGGAAGAAAACCAGGAAACCAGGAGAAAGAAAATCTCAGAGTGATCCACAATCATGAGAATCTCACTAAGAAGGTACTGAGAACCACAAAACATCCAAAATATCAACCCTTTCAGTCACCTACAACATGCCTCAAGCACAAAACCACACAGTATCAACCCCTGCAGATGATCAAATAACACCTTGGACCACACTACAATAGCAAATGCCACCAAACAAATCAAAATCAGTTGTTAAAACCATAAATTTTGGTACTTCCTATCATAGGAAACCCTTAGAGAATTCAAATTTGAAATTAAACAGTCATTTCCAAGGTGGCAACAGTAGATCGGCAGCTTATATTCAAATCTAGATCAATTTTAGGTCATAGCCGTTAGATCATCCCTTTTCACGGTCTTTATGATCTTAACTCAACCAGACACCCTAGGTTAACACTCAACGACCATGTGACAAGGCAAATCCCATTTGTGAAGTGAAATATTAACTCACCACTTAACCCCGTGACTTAGTGAACAAAGGAGATCTAACCTACCCTGGTTATATCTGGCAAACTGGCGACAAAAGGCTTTTCACCTGTTTGCAGAAAGATTTATCTTACCACTAGAAAATTTAGCGATTATGCGAACAAGTGTTCACTGAATCACCAGTCAACATGGAACACCACCATTTTATTATGCGAATGAATGAACCCATTGAATTTTGTCAGGCCGCTAATCACTTTATCAGAACTGCCAAAAGACCCTAGACCCCACTTGGGCCCACTTTATGCCACTTGTCGTTACCTCATTTGCAGGTCATGCTAGGTCACACTAACATAGGACCCACTTTTTGTAAGCCTTATAATCAGATGACAGGTGTAAGCTCTCATAGCTCTGACAAAACTCATGAGAACTTACACTTATCATAGATCTTGTCCTCATCACTGATCTCTCTGACAACGACCCCACCTAGCTACATCATCCACATCGACCAATAAAAATTGAACAATCCTGCACCACTTGGCAAATGGCCCCACTGAGAACATTAAGCCACCTAGAAGATCGGATAGCTAGAGAAAGATTTGAAAGGCTTGGAAGATTCCATGAGGTCAAGCACCCGCCGTTGATCTTGAATCCTTTGATTGAGATACTGGGCCCGCCTGACAACACGTCTAGCTCACACAACATGGACCAATCATAGTACAAAAAATCAACATATTTGTCAAATGGATCCACCAAAAGAAAAGGTTACATCATGGAAAAGAATCAATGGTCGTCTCAAAATCTCATACATCTGACACATCTCATAAGAATTTATGCCTGTCATTGATTCACTGCAAGTGTCAGGACCCTCTGACAAGCCAGCAACCTAGGACCCACTGACAACTACCACTATGTTATTACATGGACCAATAAGATGTCACCATTTGTGCATACATGTCAATGGACCCACCTGTTTGAGAAGCTCTGTCATAAATGAAATCGACAACTATCGTAAGTTTGCAAGCCTCTGACAAATCTCATAAGAAGATACACCCATCATCAGATGGAGATGGTGTCAGAGAGCCGGGCCTAGGAAAATACAAAGTTGAAACATTAGGAAGTATTAAAATAGTCAGACTTAGGAAAAAAATAAAATACATTGGGTGCTGGGAACTTAGGAAAGATTAAAGGGGACCCCGCCGACACATGAAAAACCTAACCGTGAACATGGTAAAGTGGTCTCTAATAAGCACATGTGGATTAGGATTTTAAGTGGCTAGGATAAAGGTAACATGAAATTAGAACAAGGCCAGGATTTTTCTTACCAACAACTACATTCTTTAAATTTTGAACTAAGGGTTTATGCCAGAGACCTGAAAAATGATACAGAGACCAGGGGAAAGAGAATGAAGCCATAAATTTTTTTTCACATCCTAACATGCTCAATTACTATTATCAACACCTAAGGACCCTAATGAGCCAATATGGGGAACCTATGAAGAGAAAACAAGAGAAGTTGATGCATTTTTTAACAGCGCAGCAACAAAAAGGAAGTTTTCCAAGGTTACTTCAGAGATTTTGAGAATTCATGGAGTATCACAAGAAAATTTAGACAAAGCAAGGCAAGAGAAGATTGCTTAAAAAATAGAGACAAAATCTAAGGATCCAAAGATGAATAATGTGAAAATAGAGAAATTAGATGACAAGAAGGGTAAAACTAATATTACTCCTCCTGCACCCATAGTAACAGTTGACCTTACTGCTCCTCCTAAGTATAAGGAAATTCCTAAGAGGAAGAAAGAGATCAAAACTGGTCATCCATCCTTGTGAGTAACAAGGCATAGGAAGAACACTCAAGCACCTCCAGAAGTAAGCTTCAAACCTAGTCTCAGTGTGTTAAGTGCAAGGATCATTGATGAAGGCAGGATAGATCAAGTAGGGAAGTTCTATGAGAACTGTAGTGAAATTGAAAAATTAGAAATCCATGGAATAATTTTCAAACATATGGTGAAGTTCAAAAAGATAGTCCTAGAACTAAAAACTACGATTCCAGATAATGTGTGGAACATATTAGAATTCCTAAAGAGACAAGCAATAGAAGAAGATCTAAGAATAAGAGAGAAGATCTTAGATGAGAGTTTTCCAGTATGTTCTCTATAGGAGAAAAATTTATTGTTAGATCTGGTGAAGCCACACCTCAGAACAAAAATAAGAAATTTACATATAATGGAAAAAGACTTTGAGTTAGTTGCAAAGGAAGCAGAGAAAGCCTTTGAGAAGGTCTTCATGAATAGGCACATGTATCCAGCTACTATGCCCATAGCTCAAGTACCCAAAAAGGTTGCAAAAGAGTCACAGACCATAAATGTACCATCTATAGGTCCACAGGATTCATCACATGTAGTTGATGCATCCACAAAGGTATATAAGTCTGTTCCCATGTCAGAAGCACACAAGGATGACACAATTTTCATTGACAATGTTGAGATTGCAATGGCAGCCTTAGATATTAATTTGGAAAAGTTTGAAGAAGCCTTTGTAAGCACTCAAGAGGCTGAAAATCTATGTAGCAACACTCCTATTCAACAAGAAGTACTGATTGAGGATTTAACAGAAAATAAAGAAGAAGAAAAAGGAAAAGAGATATAAAAAGAAGAAGAAAAGAAAGAAGATGAAAAAAAAAAGGAATTAGAAAAACAAAAGGGAGAAGTAGAGATAAAATAAAATGAACCAATAGATAAGTCATCTATTGAAATGACAATAAGAGTGAAACAAGAAGTACTGGATAGTACAACTATCACTCCAGTACATTCGGCTCCATTGTTGTCAAGTTTGATACCTGACACAACCATATTGGATTCATGGGGAGAAGAAGACCTAATCAAGATTAGTGTCTTAGCTATGGAGAAGGCCAAGGAGAAATAGGTAATGAGGAATCCTCTATTTGTTAAGTCAGTGAACATATTGAACAACCTGCTACCTTCAGACAAGAAAGTGTCTAAGGTTAGTACAATTGATGATGTTAGCAACATCCTCACATCTCTAAAGACTAATTTTTCCAGCTTGGAAGAATCTACATCTCAAGTTGCAGAAGAGATGTACATGAAGAAGAGGCTTAGTGAGTTGGGCAATAACTTTACACTTGACCTGAGCTCACTAAAGATTGGACAAGCATCTTTGAAGGAGTTTCCAGCAAAAGGAAGAAAAATCATTGCTAATTGTATGGATTAGGACAAGTTAATTGATGACCATTTCAAGAAGATACAAGAGGTAGAAGGTATGATAGAGAAAGTAAATAAATTAGTGGAAGACCCATCCACTGATGTAAATATTTACAATAATGTATATAAGGGACAAATTGACAAGATTGAGAAGGCAAAAAAGGAGATGTCAAAAATAAGGGCTAGGCAGATTCAGCTTAGAAATGCTCTTGCGCCCTCACTAGATATACTAAATCAAAATATCAAGGAGATCGATGCCATAATGGTGACATATGACCATGGTCCTAGCACATATTTGGAGAAGATGGAGAAGCTACAGTATGCACTATGTGCCCATCTCCAGATTGTTAATTCACTGATTACATTTTGGAAGAAAGAGATCCAAAACATACAGATAGCATATCCGGATGTTCTCTCACTGTGAGTATTTGTAGATATAGTTTTGAAGAACCTTTGTCATTAATGTCAAATGGGGAGTATGAATATAATATGGAGTTTAGATATATAAAGAAGATGTACAGTAAAGAATATAAGGGAGATATAAGATAGAGTATAACAAAAGTTTTTTGTATAAGAGAATAGTTAGTAAATGTGGCATATTCCTTTGTTTCCATCAATGACAAAGGGGGTGATTGTTGGGAATTTGAATATAGTGTAGTGGTGTATATGAATTAATAAAGTGTTATTATTATGGAAAAAAAGTCATATAGTGTTTTGGAGTCACCACACTTAATGAGAAGATCAGAAATTGTCTAAGTGTTGAAGACTGGACAGTGTACAGAGTACCTAAAGATCAGAGCATCAGCACATGTGCATACAAAAAAATTATGGTATGCACCCTTGAAGTTAAGTTGGTAACATTATATTCATGCTAATTCTAAGAGTGCATGATCAGAAGATTCAGTATGAGGAAGATACAAAGAGTTCAAGTTGCACCGACAGTGAATGCCAGAGAAGAACAAAGAAAGCAACCGACTGTTGGTATTTTGGTTTGTGGTTATATTATTATGTTGTAAAGGCTATGTGCCTATTGTAATTATGTTTCTAACATGTAATTATGTTTTTTTTTAAACATGCATTCAATGTTTTCCAACATGCTTTGAGCCAATTCAATTGGAAGCATTGTATGTAATTGGTTAAAGGGTTGACCTAGTTATTTGTTTTGTATGCGCATATAAATATTAGATGCACCCATTGTAATTAGTATGAGAGTTAATATAGAGTTGAGACAAGAAGAGAACAAGTATGTGAAGAGTTGATAAGATGTATTAGAGCTTTTCAAGAGATCAAAGCATCAACGCATCAAAGGAACTAATTAGACAAGTAGTGTCACAGTGACAGTTCATCCAGTAGATATAGTGTGTATCTGAGATCAGAAGGTTGTAGCCTTCACCACTTGAGAAGTGAGCTCTAGGATAGTGTTTCCACACCCCTAACAAGGTTTATTATAAAATAATCCTAAAAAGGTCTGACCCTTGACAAGGTCACTATACTAAACACATTGTAAAGAAAATCCTAACAGGGTTAAGGATCTTCTAACAAGGATCATAAAATACTAGTACAAAATATTAGTGGGTGTCAATTCCCACCGGGATTTTTACCTATTTGGGTTTCCCCATAACCATATTGGTGTTATGTGTTGATTTCATGTTTCATTTTTATGTTTATGTTCATTTTAGTATTTAAGTATTCAAGTTCAGTTTAAGAATAAAGTAAAAAGATAAAATACAGTGAACACTGATGTACTCCCCCCCTCTCAGTGTTCCCATTCCTAAAAAAATCAGCTTACCATCTACTAGGACTGGTGTGAAGATGGAAATAAATCTTTTGAATACATCAAAGAAGCAATAGCAAAGGCCCTAGCTCTGGTGTATTCTGATAACAAGAAAGATTTTATTTTCTATTTTTATGCATCAGAAAACACATTGTCTGGGATATTAGCTCACAAGTATGAAGAATGTGAGGTACCAATTTTATTTATGAGTATCCCTTTAAAGAAGTGTGAATTAAAGTATTCTTTAGCTGAAAAATAGGCCTATGTCGTAGTGAGAGCAGTTAAATAGTTTAGGTATTATATCTTACACTCACATTCAGAGGTATACATACCAGATATAGTAGCAAAGGCCATTTTGACTCAACAAGAGATTGGAATGAATAAGAGGGCTACCTGGGTTGTGAAAATATAAGAATATGGTCTATCTATTAAGCCCACTAAGAAGGTTAAAGGCCATGGATTATGTAATCTTATGGAAGAAGATGTTAGTAATCAAGAAGATAAAATAGACATTTTTCCTCAAGTCCTATTCATAAGCCTAAAAGACCAGTGGTTTTCAAATGTGGCATATTAACTCACTTATGGAAATTGTGCAGAACACTTGAATCCAAAAGAAATACATAATCTAAGGTTGAAGGAAGGAAACTATGCCTTGTCACAAGGAGTTTTATACAAGAAGGGGATCGATAGTACTTTCCTTAGATGCGTTGATAAGGATCAACAATAGGAATTATTAAACGTGTTTCATGAAGAGGCATGTGGAGGTCATTTCTCATGAATAGTTACTTCTTTCAAAATTTTGAGGAATTGTTTCTATTGGATGGGTATGTTTTTGGATGCCTATACATATGTAAGGGAATGTGAGAAATGTCAACTTTTTTTAGGAAAACCACAATTGGTTGCATTACCTTTGAGGCTTGTGGTTGTGGATGAACTATTTAGACAATGGGGGTATTGATTTCATTGGTCCAATCAACCCTTCCTCTAGTACCAGACATGTGTAAATTCTGACAACAACATACTATTTCACTAAGTGGTTAGAGGCCATTCCCACTAAGAATGCTAATTCACAAGTTTGTGTGAACTTTCCTCAGAGATTATATATTAGTCCATTTTGGAGTTCCTCAAAAGATTGTTGCTGACAATGCCACATATTTTTCCTTAGAAGAATTGGCCCTATTTTTCTATGAGCATAGTATTTCCCTTTCACACTCTTATGATTACTTCCCATAGGTTAATAGGTTAGGAGAATCAAGTAATAAGAATTTGGTGATGATTATAAGGAAACTAGTTGATGAAAATGCCTAGAAATGACACCAGAAGTTATATGAACCATTGTGGAAACAAATGATTACCCAAAAGTAGGCTATTGTAGTAGCTCCATATGAATTACTATATGGATTTTGTGTGCATATATCTTTATCCCTAGAATTAGTTGTAGCTAAGCTTCACACTGTTATTGAAGACTCACTTTTTCAAACTTCTCTAGAGAAAAGAGTCGTGTACTTGACAAAACTTGAAGAAGAGAGGGAGAATCAAGTTGATAGGATCACTAAACATCAAAAAAGCATGAAGAAAATCTTTGATGTGAAATCTCAGTTGAGGAAATTTTTAAAAGGGGATGAAGTATTACTTTGGGATGAGAGAAAATAACCAAAGGGCGCACATGGAAAATTTGATTCACTATGGAAGGGTCCTTTTACGATCTCTGAAGTGGTAGGTTCTAATATTTTCAGATTGATCTATCATGATGAAACTATTTTTCCTTATACCTATAATGGTTAACACCTTAAAATTTATAAGCTTTCATACCTCTATTGAAGGTACCTTCTATATAGTAGGCTAGTAGTCTAGTCTTTCCCTTCCCATCCCTTTGTTCAAGTTTGCAAAACCAGAGATTTAGAGTTCCTTTCATTTTGACAAAATAAAATCCCTAGCTAGATCCAATGCTAGCCCATCATTCATTCTTCATGATGAGCTTGTGTCATCTTGTTGTAAATTCTTGTTAAGTTCATCATTGGTTTCCCTCTTCTTTTCCCAAAGGTTTGTAGTTCAACTCCTTGTCCTTCGTAAAAATCACTTTGAGTCCATTTCATCCTTTTGCCTCTTTTTGTTTATGCCTTCGTACCCCCTGAACCATCTTGAAAAGAGTTCAAAAGTGTTCATATAGGTTCCATAGGTTCAAAGTCATGTGCGGATTTTTAGCTAACATTTTTATAAAGTGTTTTGCAGCGGCAACCGTTCATGATCACAAGTGATTTGAAGTATGATTTTATCTCTAGGACTTGAACTGGTTTAAAAAAAGTTCAAAGTAGTTCATTAATGTTCAAGAGGTACATGTAGATTTGAAGAGGATCCTTTCCTAATGAAATATTCTTTGAACCATCCAAACAAAGGTGAAATATTCTCAAGAGGTTCAACAATGCTCAAAATTTGTGGGCCTTATAAGAAGTACAAGATGAGGAGATGTGCATTCAATGTTGAATGTTATACAAATTTGATTGTACCTAAAGTGATGTCAGGAAGCCACCATTTTGAAGGAAAGTAATCATTATAATTCGGGGGTCTCGAAAGTGGGTACTTGCATGCATTTAAGATGTACGTGTAAACGTCAAGTCATCATTACTCGATTTTATGGGCGTTTTCCTCTAATTTAATGATAATTTGGCTCTTCATTCATTAAAAGGTTAAAGGTAAATAATTTTAACCTCATCCTTAGTAATATGGGATGTCTGGAGAAGTGTAACACTTTCTACTGATTGTCATCCTAGCTATGCGAATTGAAGGATAGCTTGGTTTCTCTTTCCCTTTGTTTTAATTTCCAGGATTGTTCTAGAACAAGTAGGATATTTTTCATTGTAAACACCATGAAGTCTACCTTTTATCTTTTTGGGAATGTTTTTAGCCTTGCATGTCAAGGGCCTATCATCAGTGATACAGATTGGAAAGGTGTGGATTTAGAGGGATTGAAGGAGAAATTGAGTAATGGTCTAGCTGATCCTTTCACCATTAAAATTCTAAGTAGTGAGTTGATAAAAGTAGCTTCTTTCCCACTTACAGATACATGCCTTAAACTAGTTAGAGAATGTATAGCCATATATGATTCAGTCTTAGATGCCATTAGAAAGGATAATGGTGAAATACCATAAATAGATAAGTCATCTCATATCATGTGTTTAAATTTCTTGAAGAAAGTTTTTTTAATTTCTCTCTCACCCAATTTGTTGTCAAGTTCAATGAGGACAAATAAAGACACATGAACAATATAGCTAAACATTGGTTATTAAAGCCTCATAAGAGAAATTCTAGATTACCCAAATAGCCTAACAAAGATCATTTGCACCCACGTGTTCATGATGTTATGTTGTTCTTACATCGAGCTAGAGGTTCAGTGGAAGATTATGCATTTGATGATTGAATTTATTGTTATGTTCAAATTGTTTTGGAAGGAAAGAAAAATTTGGACTGGGCTGAGCTTGTAGCTGATTTAATGAGAGAGAAACTCAACATGGAAGGAAAGTTTAAACATAACTTCTTTATGTCTTCTTATTTAATTTATGGTTGATCTTGTACTCAATAAATTAGAGTTATTCCGCACCATCTTTCTGATGGAGATATTTTTGTGTATGACTATTATCTAATGCTTCACAAAGAAAATGCTTTGCAAGATTTTAGGAGAGTTCACAATGCATTCCTGGGGATTCTATATTTTGAACTAAGAAACATGCACACTAAAAGACTATCTGAAGAATCTCAAGCCTTGGCCAAGAAGTATGGCAACTTCTGTATTCAATTCCCTCATTTTTTTAATATCCAAGTTAGAGTTTTTGAAGAGCCAATAAAACTTACCAGTTTATGTTCTGATTATTTTATTTTAACTAAAATTTGTAGGAAACTAACTATTGTGGTGAAAAAGGCTCAACCAAGGGAGAACTGGAAAGATTATTTTCCTACAAAATTGGACATGTTAACATGTAGCTCTATGTTAGATGTAGTGATTATAGGAGATGATTTGAAAAACATCAATTTCCAACATTATGCAGAGAGGAAAGGATTTGACAATAAGTTCCTTTCACAGGGAGTCAGACTAATGATGCATCCTCCCACTCAACAATTAGAAGATTTCTTAGAATATTGTCGTAATGAAGCCGAGATAGTAAATAGGGAACATATGAGGATGGTTTGGCTCAAATCATGACTTTGCAAGTGAGGTAGACATTGTGAGGATAGAGGAATATAATTATCATATGCATGAA
>BSBK01009132.1:0-40000 GCA_027943335.1 Chamaecyparis obtusa
CGACAGATGTTAATGCACCTTTCAAAAATGGAAAACCCTAATGATTTAGTTGCACAAGCATATAGAAGGATTCTAATAGAAACAATTATAGAAAGAGATATTGGGGCCCAAGAAACATGTCACATGTTATTAGAACTTACATTGATGTAAAGAAGTAGAATATTTCTCAATCTAAATGTCTCACATGAAGTATTCAAACCTCTAATAGTAAATAGTGAAGAGAATGATGATGAACAAACAAAATTTTTCATTGATGCGTATAAAATAGGACCACTTTCTATGGAAGGTATCACATTAATTAATACAACTAGATTGAGGATATATAATCCTAAAAGAAGAGGAGACAACAAATGGGTTCCAAGGAAAAGAGTAGCTATTGTTAGAGAATTTCCTAGGACTCTATCCATTCCTCCACATAACTCAAATAAATGGATTGAATTTTGTTTATCAGATTTGTTACTGTACAAACCATTTCATGACATTCAAAGAGATTTTGATCGTGGTAATGACTCCATAAAAAAAAAAGTGGGCATCATTCAATTATAGTGATTATGAAATCAAAGAAAATAGAGTTATTCTTGGAAATACCACATCTAGCATCAATGGAAAATTATATATAGACTACATTGTGGTCAACATATGCAAGTCTCCAAAATAAATATATTAGGGAGACGAGATATTAATAGAAATACATATTACTCTAATGAATATCAAAGTGAACAATACGTAGTTGGAGAAATCAATTTCATAACAAACATGAAGTATCATGAATGTCTCATATATGATAACATACTACAATGCATCAACTTTGCAACCCTTAGTGGAAAGCAATAAAAGGAAATCGGTATAATTATTATGGACTACCATAGAAATCAGGTAGGAGGGCCTTTGTTTATGATAATTCAAGGAACAATAGGAATAGGAAAGTCTTATCTAATTGGTTCCATTATTGACTCTATTTAAAATGTCACAATGCAAAATCATTCTCCCCTTCTATTACTTACACCAATAGGAGTTGAACAACTTTCAATAAAGAAGCCTCTGCAGTTCATTCAAAATTGAGAATGCCAATACAAAATTTTGCTTAGTTAGAAGGAACTAGACTTACAAGTTTTCAAGAAGACATGACACATATCAAATACATTTTGATTGATGAAATGAGATTCATTGATCAAAACTTGTTGAAAAATAGAGATTCTCGACTTAGATAACCATTTCGACAAAGTGTAGACATACACTTTGTAGGCATACCTTTTATTGTTTCTAGTGAAGCCAATTATTTTATATAATATTTAATATAACTCATATGCACTATATTGATATGATATTTGTACATGGTTTGAAAGTAATTTTATTGACTATTTTTTAGGCATATTTATTATTTTGGTTGGTGATTTGGGTCAGTTACCTCTATTCAATGATAGACCATCATATGATAGAAATATATGAGAAATGTTATTGTGCGAGGAATTCAAAGTTGTGGCTACTTTAGAAAAAATATTCAGATAAGATGGAGAAAACATCTAGCAACAAAGATTTTGTAACTATTGACAAATCTAAGAGGTGCAAACCCAAAAATAGATGGTCCTAGGAGTTTCTTATGATGAGAACCCCTATAAGCTTAGATGGTGAGAATAATAATGAGTTTGACAATATATTTTGTTTGTTCTCAATAAATGAAAATGTTCTAATCATAACAAGAGAATGTTATATTCATTAAACCATCTTGTTATGCACAATATTGCAATAAAAGAAGGAAGTGCTAATACAATAGAAGATTTCTCAAATGATGAAATTGATCTAGTGTTATTGATATAGAAGGATTCTAGGGCCATGTTGACTTAAAATCTTTAGATAAAAGTAGGTATTGTAAATGGAGCATTGGGGTATATTTGAAAGATTGTCTACAAATCGGGGAGTGCTCCACTTGAACCACAAACATATGTCATGGTTGAATTTGAAAATTATTCTAGAATACCATTTGAAAATCATCTAAATATAGTTCCAATAATACCAATATAGAGGGTAAGAACACTTCAATTACCATTAATATTGGTTTGGGCATTGACAATTCATAAATCTTAGGGACTAACTCTTTCAAAAGCCATAGTTGATATAGGCCAAAGAGAAAGACTAGGATAAACATTTGTGGTAGTATCTTGTGTAAAGTCTCTAAAAGGTCTCAATATAATGCCACCATTTACATGTGAACATTATGAAAAAACAAAAAATGGCAAACAACTTTCCAAGTGAAAAGTTGAAGAAAACAAACTCAAATATTTAGAAAATAATTGATGCATTGTGATTTTGTTCAAATTTACTTTGAAATGACTATTAAGTAATACATTATTACTTGTAATATAACATGTGTAAATTTGTTTTCATGATTATTAACTAATAAATTATTAGATCATTTGATACATTATGTTCATTTTTTCTTCAATGTCTATTAATTGTTTTACCATATTATGTTCATATTTTCTTTAATGACTATTATGTTGTATAAAATATATTATGTGCATATTTTCTTTAGTGACTATTAAATGTTATTATTTTCTAATTTTACCTTTTCACTATTTATGGATAATTTTATTGTCATAAATTTTTTTCGGGTAAATAGTTACAAAGGGACAACACCCATTGTATTATTTTATGAAAAAATGATTGCATAGTCTTGTTGAGCATAGATATCAAAAGGCCACATGATAACACTAGTTCATCCATCTACCTTGAGTTACAAAGCATAATGATCAAAACTAGGGAAATTAATGCAAGACCCAAAAAGGAGCTCCAAACTAACATCATACCCCTAATAAGGACCAAGTCCCATCCAAGACTATAGAGTAAAACAAATTGTATTAGAGCCAAGCACAAAGATCTAACAAAATAAACTAGTGTATAGTCATGGTTATCAAACTAGATGAATAAAAATTAAAATAGAATAGATACATATCATATGCCTTAATCAAAAGGAATGACATTCAGATGCATCAAATGGGTAGCAGTAACACCAACAATGACTTTCCATTCCATCTCACAATCACTATGGGCATCACCAGTAGTAACCACTTCTAATCTCTATAGACATCAACAAACCACTATTCACCTTTACCAAGCCTCTACTTCAGGTTGATCCTTGGGTCAATAAACTCACCCACCACAAAATTAGAATCCCTACATTAACCCCACAACCCTTCCTCCATTAAATAATCTCGGTCCCTTAACTTCTTAAAAAATATTTCAAATTCACTTTGTGTTGAATTCTAGTGAAATATAACAATCAATCTAGCACATTATTTGAGGTATTCTATAGTATATCCCATGTAACATTTAAGTGTTTCATTCCAGATTGATTCCTTCTTTAAAGCACACTAAGCAATAAATATTGTTGTAGTGGCAAGCATTGATGGTTTAAACTCGATCATCACATAATAGAGAAAGCTCGATTCTAAGAAGAACACCACATTTTCCATATCTTGGTCAAATCCAACTACCTTTAGAAAACTAATGGCAATTTTTATTATCATAATTGTATAAGTACTAACATCAATTTTATTATTCTTTCATATTCAACACATACATATAAAATAATAAACATGTGGTAGTTATATATGAATATTATTTGGAAAATGTTTAAATTTTTGTCACATTATATCTAATAATAAACTCAATTACCAAAAAATTTTAAAATTATTTTTGTAATAATGTTTTTGACAAGTAATGCAACAAAACAAGGGTATTGTCCATTTACAACATATCCCAAAGGGCAAGTAATAGTAGAAACCACATCAATAGTAGATGAATGTTATTAGCACAATAACATCATCAATAGTTATACATAATCAACATATTATCCACCCAGAGAGAATCAAAACCAAGCACCCTATAATCACTATCAAAATAAAAAAGGAACAAAGTTGAACCTCTTGAAATATAAAATAAACTATCACTGGTGTTATGCACAATAACCAGTTTGATATTGTTACTCATACTTATAGAGATAAAAAAAAAAACACCATAGATCAGCATAGTATGTAACATAGTAATGATAAAAGTTTTTAGCAAAGACCACTTAGGGTCATAACTAGAAAAAGTGAAATAACTAATCCAAGAAAAACTAGATAAACATAAAGAGAATATAACATGGCCAAGTAAGCCGAGGCTAGCCAAAATGAAAAAACTAGATAGAGGACTCTTCCCTAGTTCTTTTTCCTTTTCCATTCATTTGTGATCATCATAGTTTCCTAGTCCTCTGTTAGGAACTTGAAGAGATCCTTTTGGTCTTCTTCATCCTTGGCACCTTTGTTGTTTTCAGACTATCTAGCATGCACAACGTAGTAGGAGTGTCGTGTATAACCTTCAAAGAAAAGTTTCAAACAATGTAGAGACTTTATTCCACCTCTTACATCCTTTTTTCAACTTGTCAACCTCCTCCCAAATTAGGTCTTTCTTTCTATAGTCGCCATATAGCAAGGCCTTACCTTTGTCAACCACCATAGGAACTAGTGTGGTCTCCTTAACCAGCTCATGAGTGGGCTCCCCAAAATATAATTTAATTATTTTTGAGACATGAGTTGTACTATTAGAAGCAAATAGGGACTCATCTTCATCATAATTTCTTAGTGGCCTTGTTTTCACTATTATTTTCATTATCAAAGTTTGAGGCCTCTTTGAAAGTAAGCTCCTTTTTAGGTTTAACCACAAGTTTGGTGGACCTACAAGGGGGTTTATTTCCTCATTAATTTCAACATCAAAATCAATAATGAATTTGGAATTTTTTTTGGCTTTGGCCTTGGATCTAGGAGGTGGGCCATACCTTGTTTTGATTTTATCCTTCTTCCTCTTGTGCGAAATAGAGGAGGTCTCCTGTTTCATTTTAAGACTAGGCTTTTCAAGACATTTCTTGTTTCTAGGGTTGGGAGTGTCCATGAGACTAGCAGAAGGGGGGGTGGGAGAAGAAGGAACCTCTTGAACAATAATTTTATGGGGAGGGTAGAGGGCCAAGTGGAAATGATAGAGATGAAACAAAATTCCCTGGTATAAAATGGTGAATTTTTTATCATGGTTATTGACCTCATTCAAATCTTTAACACTTCTCTCAATTGAATACAAAAAGTAAAAATTAATGGAAATAGTAATGTGATTTCTAAAGTAATTTAAAAAATGTAGGTGGTAATAGTAGTAAACACCAAACCATCCCTAAGCTTGATGGGTTCTTCACCAACATATAAGAACTAGTTAAGGCTAGCAGTTTCATAAACCTTGGTGGTCTTCTTCCATTTTTGACCTTCAGTGGAGAGGCCCATGGCTTGCGCAATCACATCTTCATTAATCTAAAAGGAGATTTCACCCATAGAAACCCTGATGGCCTCCCAAGAACTGAGAAAATATTTAGAGAGACTCTTGTCATAGCCATACATGAACTCCATAAGCTATGAAATGCCACCTTCCTTGCATATATGCCAAATTGTCTAGTCACTTTTTCATTCATCACACTTGTTGGGCTCAACGCACACACAGTCTCCACCCATAGTGAAACAAAATAAACTGGGGTAGTTGCAAAGAGTAGGGCTCAAGAAATTCTCAGAGATGTTTCGAGAAAAAAATGCCCAAGTTTTAACTTTTATTGGCAATAATTGCAAAGCGGTGAGATAAATGGTTTTTGTAATAATGTTAATACCAATTAACATATCATTATTAGAAGACAATTTTAATAAAAAATTGTTAAAAACTATTCCTATGCATAACCCTAACCATTATGAAAACCCTAACTTTAATCCTAAGCTAAAATATATCATTTCTAACAATCATGTAAACACCAACTATAATCCTTACCCAAATAAACATCATAACTCTAATCTTAAGTTATAACTTATCATATCAATTAATATATGATAATTATAACCCTAACCCTAATTATAATACTATGGTACAAACACTAAATATAATCCTAACCATGACACTCACCCTAACTCTAATCCTTGGGTAAAACATTTCATATTGATTAATCTAGAACATAATCATAATACTTAGCTTAACCATAACCATAATCTAAAGCTAAAACCTATTATATATATTATTCTGTCATATTCATAATGCTAACCCTTACCCTAACTCTAAAAATAATCCTAACGCTAACTCTAACTCTAACTTAAACTCTAACTCTAACTCTAACTCTAACTCTAACTCTAACCATAATATAAAATATATAAATATATAATCTAAAACTAATTGTTATACTAACCCTATTTAAAATGTTAACTATAATTACACTACAACATTTGGGGTCGAATTTCAATGCCAATTTGTGACGCTGCTACAATTTGTGTTTATTTTTGTAAGTGAGCCCAACGGTGTCATAATAGCAATGATGACATCGTAATTGCGACATCCCTTTAGTTAGAAAAATAAAAATAAAAAATAAAGTGTCATTTGTAATTTTTATGAATTCAAAGAGCTACCGTGAAGATGGCACTGCACTTTTGCATGGCACGAAGAGGGCATTTGAGTTTGGTGTGCGCGAAGAGGCCAACACCATGTGGGAAGAGGGCACTAGCACTTGAGGTAGGCATTCGAGCTTTATCTTCTCATTACCTTAATTAATGGCATAATATGAATATTAATAGTGTCATTATTTACATCTTAGCATTTGGAATGCTTGATGACCCATGAGCTTTGAGAGCTAGGTTATCATTGCTATTACCTTCAAGGCATTGTGTGAAGTGTTTGATCTCTCTTTATTTGTTTTTTTGTTGATATTCACTATGTGGTACTCCCTTTTTATGATCATTTCATGAGGAAATGTCTTGATGGCTCATAGGCTGCAAGCTAGGGCATCATACATTATTTATGAGCTCACTATTGAATACTAGCATTGTTTACATCTTTGCATTTGGAATGCTTGATGACCCACAAGGTTTGAGAGCTAGGGCATCATTGCTATTACCTTCAAGGCATTGTGTGAAGTGTTTGATCTCTCTTTATTTGTTTTGCTATTGATATTCACTATGTGGTACTCCCCATTTATGATCATTTCACAAGGAAATGTCTTGATGGATCATGGGCTACAAGCTAGGGCATCATACATTGTTCATGAGCTCACTATTTAATACTGGCATTGTTTACATCTTTTCATTTGGAATGCTTGATGACCTACGAGCTTTGAGAGCTAGGGAATCATTTATATTACCTTCAAGGCATTGTGTGAAGTGTTTGATCTCTCTTTATTTGTTTTATTGTTGATAATCACTATGTGGTACTCCCCATTTATGATCATTTCATGAGGAAATTTCTTGATGGATCATGAGATGCAAGCTAGGGCATCATACATTGCTCATGAGCTCACTATTTAATACTAGCATTGTTCATGAGCTCACTATTTAATATCTGGCCAGGCCATGTAAATGGTACCAGGCCAACCCAATCAGCCCAATAAAATGTTTCATGTGTATCTTTGTCAAATACACTTGTTCACCATTTTGTTCTTGTTCTTCACACAAACATTGCATCAAAATTAATTGTAAATAATGATTCAAAGAAAAAAGAAACAACTACAATAGATCAGACCCCAAAAGAATACAGTCAATGAGAAATAGTGCCCTAATCAAAGACAAAATGAACTCTTAATGTAAGAAATCATAGAGCCAAAGAGGGGAAAGTAAGGCACCAACCAGACTCGAGAAAATATAGCATCTGAAATCATAGAGGGCGCTAACAAAACAAGGAGTTTAGAAAGTAAAAAACTCAACACCAAATAAAGCATGGAAAGGCACCAAAGAGCACAAGAAGTAGCATCCAAATTAATACCAATAGAAGCATGAATAATCTAGATAGTAGGAAGGACAGGTTTAGTTTAAGGATGAAAAATTTTACAAACACTATACATGAAAACCATAGCCCCAAAAAAATGATGACCACATGATGCCTTTACCCGCACATGCCAAATTTCATTATCATTTTCATCAAACATGATTTGCTAAAGTTGCCTATGGTGTTTGGAAGTCAACCTAATTTACATTTCTTAGTTGTAACACTTATTCATAAATTTGAATTAAAAATACTTGTCACAATGATCTATAAATTATAGATCTCTTTCTATGATGAAGAGTTGAAATCAACTCCAAACAATTTTAGATTGTGACAAGAATAAATTCCATACCTTGACCACACAAGATCAGCTGTAAAGATCTTAGCCTTCTTCTCCCCTGAATTCACAATAAGAATGGTTAAAATTAAATTCTCTTAGTTTTCTTCAAATCTATTTGAAACTCCTATGAATTCACTGTGCATCAAGTATGACATATGAAGGAATGAATTTGAAATAAGAATGAAAAATCTTTATGTTTAAAAACTAGCATAATTAAGCCTCAAACAAAAAAAGTGCAAACATATAAACTTACAAGCTATATACACCATCCCAATCTGCTGAAAAGGTCTCAACCTTCTTCTCCCATGAAATCACAATAGGAACAAATAAAATTCAATACTCTTAGTTTTTATTCAAATATATTTGAAACTCCTATCAACTCATTGTCCAATAGTTAAACTAACCTATGACTTCAAAGGAGGAATTATGAAATATAGTTGTAGGTAGTTATCTTTTCTATAATGATGGGGGAGTCAAAGGTAATGATCAATGAGGTTTCTACTATTAGATCATACATTAATACACTTACTATTTTGAATTTGAGCTTGGGCATCATATATTGTTTTATACATTGTTTATTTCATTGAGACCGTGAGCTTGGCATTTGTAATGTATTTCCTGTTATTGGATTAATATTTCCATGTTGTTGAGGTTGTAGATATCTTTTTACTGATCTTGTATAAACAACATATATACCATGTTGACTCACAACCCATGAGGTGTTGCTTGATAACAGATTTGACATCATACTTTTTGCTCCATTTTGGTCTTGATTTACTCACTGCATGCATATGTTTCCTGAGGGCACATGTTCTATAGCATAGTTCATTTTAGAAGTGTATGGCTTGACTATGCACATGCATAATTGTAGATGAGGATCAGTAATAGGGTGCCAGGCATTCCTTAGATCCTTTGGATCTGTTGGTTACTTTTCCTTGCAAGACCAAACTTGAATAAAAATGTGGGCTTGATCTTTAGATTATGCACTCAAGTTTGACAAGAAAATGGTCCAATTGATGAGGATTGAAAGGAATCCTCCTTCTTTGAGCTCCACATCACTCAAGAGGGTATTGCCTTATCTGCACACTCAAGATACTTCATGATAAACAATACGCCTGTAGATACATTATTGTGGAATAGTCTTCAAACCCTTTTAGGTATCCTATACCCCAATGAAGCCAATTCTTATGCAATAGCCCTATTTGCATAGAATGAGTATGAAGACTAGAGACCTACTCTAACAAAAACCAACATGAAAGGAAAAGGTAGTTCATTTGAATGATTTGATTTTGGGTTGAAAGGACCCCTGAGATACCCTAAGTCTCTCATAGACCAGTGCCTTATCCAATGGGCAACAGAGTCAAATACACCATTGTAACAAAGACCTATGAAATAAGAAAACAATATACCCAATATGTTGATGCCTCACATCAATCATACACCACTATCTAGACCTCACTTCAACTATCCACCTATGCATCCAGACATGCTATCACCTTGTTCAAAGGATTTTAACCCTCCCCTTAGAAGAGACCTATAAATAGATAATACATTAACCAACTATTACTAGAAGACAAGCATAAAATATCTTTGACACCCTAGCCCATACACATCTGAAAACTAATCATGAACCTAGTTATCTCAGCGAAGACAACTCCACTTGCAAACACATAGGAAGTGCAAATAGAAAAATCAAACACCCTTGATGTTACAATCAATAAGCTCAGGATTCAAATGGAGATAATCTCATAGTAGTACAAGTATATTGAAGTCTTATACATAAGACAAGTTGATACAACATGTATTATATTCTCCAAAACCAGAGAGGAAAGAGGGAACCCTATATGCAGAGAAGAAGGAAAATATCTACAGGAAAAGGACCCTTCATGGAACTAGAATAATGGACATCAAAATTGTGGAACCCTTACAAAGTCAAAATTATAGCCATATATACCACTAATCATCTTGGGATCCCAAAACAAGATGCAACAAACTACGGATGATTAGGGTTAGGGTTTCAACTACCACACCAACTAGAAACAGTCAAAAATTTATTAAAAAGGGGGGGAAACCCAAGCAGCCTGGAGAAAGTAGATCCCAGAATGATCCTCATAAATGGTAATTCTCTGATCTTGATGCAGGAGCATCCTAGGTGTAAGAGCAATCTTGCATCACCCAAAAATATTTATGTTTTTGTATTCAATAAGGGCTATCTTGTGTAGAGCTACTATTTATGGAAACTTGGTGTTTTTAGTAAGTTGGTCATATATCTCAGAATGTTCTAATTTTACATGTGGAGGTTCATCTCAGTTATATCAGCCTACCAGTAAAGTTTCATGGCTAGATCAGGTCTAGTTTTGAAGATATTAAAGATTTTCGGTATTGGCAGCAGGGTACAAAAACTTTGAACTCAATTTTGAAGGCTTTAGAGGCCTCAAATGAGGTCAAAAATTTGGGTGATAAGCACTTGCATGAGTTAAGCTTGTAGAGCGCTTTGTGGCCTTTCCGAAATGGGGTTATAATAGTCAATCGGGTCAACTAGTGATGACTTATGGTCTCTGGAAGTCAGGCCACCTGAAATGGCGGAAAATAATTTTCCTTCAAAATTTTTGTTCTAGTTTCAAAAGTTATTTTGAGCTGACTTTGACGTAATAAATTGAAAAATAAAATAATTCTAAGTTTGGTCGGCCCTAAGGGCTAAATTTCTGGAACCTTCTCGGGCGGTGCAATTTGCCTATATAAAGAAGGCTTGTAGTGTTGCCTAGGGCAGTTCTAGGTAGTAGTTATGGGTATTGATTTGAGGCTTTGTCCTACTGAATATTGTAAGGGAATGCCCATGTGGCTTTGCACTTGTAATTCTGAAAGTTTCTAATTCCACATTTGTGGAGATAATAAGAAGCCAATTTTTTGTTCTTGCATATTGTTGTTGTTGTTTCTCTATTTTTGTTATGTGTTTGTGGTATTAAGGGGAGCACCCTTCATCAAATTTGTACCAAGAATCATGAATCTATTATACTTATTGATATGATTTCCCACCTACAACATGCCTTGAGAAACACCATCACGGTACAAAAATCCCCTACAAACAATCATGGAACACCCTAGACCACACTGCAACAGTCGGCAAGACCAATTCTACCAAATCTGGCCGCAAAAGCATTCAATTTTAGTCCTTCCTATTGCTAAAACCCCTTAAAATTTTGAATTCAAACTGTAACAGTCATTTCCATGGTGCCAACAATGTATCAGTGGTCCATATTTAAATCTGGGTCAACTTTATATCATGACCATTGGATCTTGTTCTTTCCCGGGCTTTATGTTTTAACTCCACAAATATCCTCGGGTTAACTTTTAGTGACTACGCGACAAGGCAATTCCTATTCGTGAAATGAAATCCTTAACCCACCTTTAACCCAGTGACTTAGCGAACAAAGGAAAGTAACCAACCCCAGTCACATTTAGTGAATCAGCGACTGAAGGGAATCGCCCATTCACAAAACACTTTATGTCTCTGCCATTTAGTTTAGCGATTACACGAACGCTTGTTTACTAAATCACCAATCAATTTGGAGCACCTCCATCTTATT
Source organism: Chamaecyparis obtusa (assembly GCA_027943335.1). Lineage (NCBI taxonomy): Eukaryota > Viridiplantae > Streptophyta > Pinopsida > Cupressales > Cupressaceae > Chamaecyparis > Chamaecyparis obtusa. The sequence continues at coordinate 11,734 of BSBK01009132.1, forward strand.
GCACGAATGAACAAACCTTTTAAACTTTTTCAGGCCGCCAAACATATTTATCTAGACTGCTAGACCTTAGAACCCTACGTGGGCCCACTTTATGCCACCTGTCATTATACCATTCACTGCTTACCGCCCAATCATTCCTAACACAGGACCCACTGAACCCTCGACATCAAAATGGATGGTTGGCGTATGATCTCATGGAGGAAGAATATTCCATAAGATCATGCACCGACCGTTGATCAATCTTTTTGACTCAGGTCCCTCTGATAAACTCCACATCATCCTTCCTCAACCAATGAGACACTACCAAATCAAGTACACGTAGCAGTGGACCCATTGTACTTTATCACCTCTGAGAAAAGGAAAAATTGATGGCCAGCATAAGATCTCAAACCTCCTAACACATCCCATAAGAACTTATGCCCATCATTGATTCTATGCAGATTTCAGGACCCTCTAACAAGCTGGAAACTAGGTCCCACTGACAACTGCTAGCATATTATATAGTGGACCAATCACAGATTGCTAACTGTACCTATGTGTCATTTTGGACCCACTGTTTATTACTGACCTGAACACCTGGAGAAATGGACAATTGGCACATGATCTGAAAGGCTCAAAATATTCTATGAGAATATGCACCAACCGTCGATCTGGAATCTGAGCTGATATCACAGAGTGTGACCCCACCATGCTGCATAGGATACTTCAATGAATCAAGGACCACCATGTCACAAAATATGGCAAGCGAACACACAATTTTTTCTTCATTCACAGGTCACTCTAAAAACCTTGCCACTTCATTGATTCTTTCAGCCAATAGGGAAATGCCATTTGTGCTTATATGGTAGTGGACCCACCTACTTTGAAAAGCTACATCATGAAGTAGAATCAATGACTGGCATAAGTTCGCAAGCCTCTGATAAATTCCATGAGAACTTACGCCAACCATTGGATCAAGATGCTATCAGAACTGGGCCTAGGAAAGATTTAAACCAAAACATTAGAAAGAATTAAAATGCTAGACTTAGGGAATATTAAAGCCAACTGAATTAGGGAAATAAATCAAAGGGGTCTGACATCAAACCTTAGTCGCATGATTTCATAGCATGAAGATAGCCTATGCGAACATGTGATAAACCGCTTAACACTTGAAAAGATGACTGAAGGGGGTTAATAATTAGCACATGCATTAAAAGACTTTTAAGTGGCCCAAAAAGGTAACATAAAATTAGAACGAGGCTAGCGCACACATAGGGTCTTTTCCTTGTAACAGCTAGATTTTGAATTTTTGCTTAGGGTTTAAGGCCAGAGGCATGAAAAATACCGCAGAGACTAGAGGAAAGGACATGAAGCCATGAAATTTTTTTTGCAGGGATAGACCATTTTCTAAAGAATTTAGCTATGACATGAAAATGGGCTAATAGGATCTAACGCCATCTTTTCCTTCCTTGCAGGTTTTGGATCATACAAGAGCATACTGGATTGAACCCTGGGTCAACACTTCATTACTTCAGACAATGTTTGGTACCTTCATTATTTATGTTCATCCACTTATGTATGTTTGCATTCATTCATATTCTTCTGAAAGTTGGCTATTAGTGACCATGTAGGACCATTCTTGATGTTTTTAGGTCATTTGATGAAAATATGTAAATAGGGACATCAGTAATAAAATAGGGATATCTTAATCTTTATGAGCTCAAATTCAAAATAGTAAGTGTATTATTTTATTACTGATGTCCCTATTTTGAAGTGTTTGATCATTTATATTACCTTCAAGGCATTGTGTGAAGTGTTTGATCTCTCTTTATTTATTTTTTTGTGCATATACCTTCTCTGATCAACTCTGATATGCACAGGTGATGAACATTCATATTTTCCTAAGCAGTACTTTGAGCTTTCCTGCAACACATGTACTATTATGAAAATCATCACAAGTCCATTTGTTGTAGGAAAGCTCAAAGTACACATGTCTAGATGGCATTGTTTACATCTTATCATTTGGAATTCTCGATGACCCGTGAGCTTTGAGAGCTAGGGCATCATTGCTATTACCTTCAAGGCATTGTGTGAAGTGTTTGATCTCTCTTTATTTTTTTTGTTGTTGATATTCACTATGCGGTACTCCATGTTTATGATCATTTCATGAGGAAATGTCTTGATGGCTCGTGGGTTGTAAGCTAGGGCATCATGCATTGTTTATGAGCTCACTGTTTGAGCACCTCATGTCCCTATTTGATTGGTTGGTGCTCTATTTTTTATATTAAGTTTACAACATGTATTTAGTCTTAATAAATATCTTATAAAACAACATAAAACTAACCCAAAATACTTTGTCTTAATAAAACAATATATTTAGTCTTAATAAAATCTTATAAAACAACATATATTGTGTCAAGTGTTTGATCTTTCTTTATATGTCTTTTTGTTGATATTCACTAGCTATGTGGTACTCCCCGTTTATGATCATTTCATGAGGAAATGTCTTGATGGCTCGTGGGCTACAAGTTAGGTCATCATACATTGTTCATGAGCTTACTATTTAATGTTGGCATTGTTTACATCTTTTCATTTGGAATGCTTGATGACCCGCGAGCTTTGAGAGCTAGGGCATCATTTCTATTACCTTCAAGGCATTGTGTGAAGTGTTTGATCTCTCTTTATTTGTTTTGTTTTTTATATTAACTATGTGGTACTCCCCGTTTATGATCATTTCATGAGGAAATGTCTTGATGGTTCGTGGGCTGCAAGCTAGGGCATCATGCATTATTTATGAGCTCACTATTTGAGCACCTCATATTCCCATTTGATTGGCTCGTGCTCAAACAATGAGCTCATAAACAATGCATGATGCCCTAGCTTGCATCCCATGATCCATCAAGACATTTCCTTATGAAATGATCATAAACAGGGAGTACAACATAGTGAATATCAATAACAAAATAAATAAAGAGAGATCAAACACTTCCCATAATGTATGTTGTTGTATAAGATTTTATTAAGACTAAATATATTGTTTTATTAAGATTTTATTAAGACAAAGTATTTTGGGTTAGTTTTATGTTGTTTTATAAGATTTTATTAAGACTAAATATATGATGTAAACTCATAATTATTGATGCAGGAGCATCCTGGGTGTAAGAGCAATCTTGCATCACCCAAAAATATTTCTGTTTTTGTATTCAATAAGGGCTATTTTGTGCAGAGCTACTATTTATGGAAAGTTACTATTTTTGGTAATTTTTGTATGTGCTCAAAATGATCTAATTTCTTTCTTGGAGGTTCATTTTGGTCATATAAGTCTACCAGTAAAGTTTCATTGCCAGATCAAGTGTATATTGGAAGATATTGAAGATTTTCGGTATTGGCAGCAGGGTACAGAAACTTTGAACTCAGTTTTGAAGGCTTTAGAGGCCTCGGATGAGGTTGAAAATTTGAGTGACAGGCGCTTGCATGGGTCAAGCCTGTAGAGCACTTCGTGGCATTTCCGAAATGGGGTTATAATAGCCGATCGGGTCAACTGGTGATGACTTATGGTCTTCGGAAGTTGGGCCACCTGAAATGGCGAAAAATAATTTTCTTCAAAATTTATGTTCGGGTTTCAAAGGTTATCTTGAGCCAACTATGATGTAATAAAATGTAAAATAAAATAATTCTAAGTTTGGTCGGCCTTATTGGCTAAAAATTCTGGAACCTTCCCAGGCGGTGGAAAATTGCCTATATAAGGAAGGCTGTATTATTGTCTTAGGCAGTTCAGAATAGTTCTGGGTAGTAGATCTGGGTAATAGTTCGAGGCTTTGTCCTACAGAATATTGTAAGGGAATGCCCATGTGGCTTTGCATATTGTAATTCTGAAAGTTTGTAATTCCACATTTGTGGAGATAATAAGAAGCCAATTTTCTGTTCTTGCATATTGTTGTTGTTTCTCTATATCTGTTATGTGTTTGTGGTATTAAGGGGAGCACCCTTCATCAATTATACTTGATATATATATACTTCAAAGGAGGAATTATGAAACATAGTTGTAGGTAGTTATCTCTTCTATAATGATGGAGGAGTGAACGATAATGATCAGTGAGGTTGCTACTATTAGATCATACACTAATACACTTACTATTTTAAATTTGAGCTCGGGCATCATGCAATGTTATTGTTGTTATTGCATGCTTGATGTTGTTGTGCACCGTATATTGTTTTATACACTATTTATTTCATTGAGACTGTGAGCTTGACATTTGTAATGTATTTTCTGTTATTGGATCAATGTCACCATGTTGTTGAGGCTGTAGATGCATTGAATCACCACTGTCATTCTATTTTGATAGCAGAAATATAACAAACAAAGCACCATCCAATCAAATAGGGACATTAGTAAGACATTTAATGCATTATTACTTCATCATGATGATAAAATTTCATTGGCTCAAAGCACATAGAATGTGGGTAGCTTCATTACTTCATTAGATATGTACCTTTGTTAATTTCACTAGCATCATGTAGCTTTCTTACTTATCCATTAAAATGTGGATTCAAATATACTCCATGCCATAGCATTAATGTATAGATGATGCAGATTTGTGTACCTCTTTGTTTTGATGTAGCTTACTCACTGCATGAAATGGGGCCTCCTTGGGGCTACCAACCATGTTGTGATGTTATAATCTTTACTTGAAATCCATGATGTACTCCTCCCTTAATATGCATATTTGATGCTTTTCTCCTTTGATTTGATAATGATGTATGCCCCTTCCATTGCTTACTCATGCTTGCTCATGACTACCTTATGTTGATGGGCATGGTGTGTGACTATTGTGGGTGCATCATTTGGAAATGATGTCACAACAATACCAGATGAAACAACAACATCTGATTGTTGTTGCACTATTTGAATGATGTAGTCACAATAGTGACTCACCAAGTATTCATGCAAACATAAATGCATCCATTTACTCTCTGCAACATTTTTCTTAGTGTACATGTCCTATAGCATGGTTTTTCTTTCAGAAGTGTATGGCTTGACTATGCACATGCATAATTGTAGATGAGGATTAGTAATAGGATGTCATTCATTGCTTAGATATTTTTTATCTAACCCCCATCTCTCTTTTCTTTGCAGGTTTTGGATCACACAGGGGCACACTAGATTCATAACCGGGTCAAAAATTCATCACTTCAAGCAATGTTTGGCACCCTTATTATTTATGTTCATCCTCTTATGTATGCTTGTACTCTTGCATTTTCTTCTTAAATTTATTTTCCTTGTATAGTATATACAAGTTATTTTTCATATATATAAAAGTAATCTTTAGATGCAAAAATTTATTTTCCTTTACATGTATCTTTGCATGAAATGAACACAAATTAAACAAGATCATCTAATAATGCAAACTAGGGTACTGTAGTCACTCATCTAGTAATTAGTTCCCCAAACCATTACTAAGGATTGAACATAAGTCTAAGTCCCCAAACCTATTGTTCTATGTGTCTTTATTGCCTTCATAATTTTGGTTCAACCCCAACAGGATGCCCAAGCCTAGAGGCAAAGGAAAGTACCCAAGAGCACTTGAAAGGAAGATGAATGAAACCATTTTCCTTATGTGGGTAAACCCATATAAGTGTTCTTCCTTTGCATCACAACTCCTATTTGAGGATCCACAATCATGCATTTATGTTCAAGACTTATTATTAGCTTGGTCCTTTTGAATCTTAGGATGACATCTCAATTAGGAAAGGAAAACCAAAACCTTTCATAGACCAATAACAACCAAGGCATGTGGGTACTCTTCTAGCATATAGTTATACTCATAAAATATATGTACAGTTATAAAATTTCATGCCTTGAAATTTTATAACATAGTTCCTCTTCATCAAAATAGAATGGAAGTGGTGATTCAATGCATCTACCCACATTCTATGTGCTTTGAGCCAATGAAATTTTTATCATCATGATGAAGTAATAATGCATTAAATGTCTTACTAATGTCCCTATTTGATTGGTCGGTGCTCTATTTGTTATATTGCTTCTATAAAAATAGAATGGCAGTGGTGATTCAATGCATCTACAGCATCAACAACATGGTAGCACTGATCCAATAATAGAAAATACATTACAAATGTCAAGCTCATGGTCTCAATGAAATAAAAAGTGTATAAAACAATATATGGTGCACAATAGTAACAAGCATGCAATGACAACAATAACATTGCATGATGCCCGAGCTCAAATTCAAAACAATAAGTGTATTAATGTATGATCTAATAGCAGCAACCTCATTGATCATTACCTTTCACTCCTCCATTATTATAGAAGAGATAACTACCTACAACTATATTTCATAATTCCTCCTTTGAAGTATATATATCAAGTATGATTATGAGTTTACATCATATATTTATTCTTAATAAAATCTTATAAAACAACATAAAACTAACCCAAAATACTTTGTCTTAATAAAATCTTAATAAAACAATATATTTAGTCTTAATAAAATCTTATAAAACAACATATATTGTGTGAAGTGTTTGATCTCTCTTTATTTGTTTTTTTGTTGATATTCACTATGTGGTACTCCCCATTTATGATCATTTCATGAGGAAATGTCTTGATGGCTCACGGGCTGCAAGCTAGGGCAACATGCATTTTTTATGAGCTCACTGTTTGAGCATCTCATGTCCCTATTTGATTGGTTATTGCTCAAATAGTGAGCTCATAAACAATGCATGATGCCCTAGTTTGCAGCCCGCGAACCATCAAGACATTTCCTCATGAAATGATCATAAACGGGGAGTACCACATAGTGAATATCAACAAAAAAACAAATAAAGAGAGATCAAACACTTCACACAATTCCTTGAAGGTAATAGAAATGATTCCTTAGCTCTCAAAGCTCGCGGGTCATCAAGCATTCTAAATGAAAAGATGTAAACAATGCTAGTATTAAACAGTGAGGTCATGAACAAAATATGATGCCCTAGCTTGCAGCCCGTGAGCCATCAAGACATTTCCTCATGAAATGATCATAAATGGAGAGTACCACATAGCTAGTGAATATCAACAACAAAACAAATAAAGAGAGATCAAACACTTCACACAATATATGTTTTTTTATAAGATTTTATAAGACTAAATATATTATTTTATTAAGATTTTATTAAGACAAAGTATTTTGGGTTAGTTTTATGTTGTTTTATAAGATATTTATTAAGACTAAATATATGATGTAAACTCAATATAACAAACAGAGCACTGACCAATCAAATAGGGACATGAGGTGCTTAAACAGTGAGCTCATAAACAATGCATGATGCCCTAGCTTGCATCCCGCAAGCCATCAAGGCATTTCCTTATGAAATTATCATAAACAAGGAGTACCACATAGTGAATATCAACAACAAAACAAATAAAGAGAGATCAAACACTTCACACAATGCCTTGAAGGTAATAGTAATGATTCCCTAGCTCTCAAAGCTCTCAGGTCATCGAGCATTCCAAATGCTAAGATGTAAACAATGTCACTATTAACATTCATATTGTGCCATTAAATCAATAAATGCCATCAAAATGAAATTGAGTTAATGAGAAGACAAAGCTCAAATGCCTACCTCAAGTGCTAGTGCCCTCTTCCCATAGTTGTTGGCCTCTTTGCACATGCCAAACTCAAATGCCCTCTTTGTGCCATGCAAAAGTGTAGTGTCATCTTTGTGGCAGCTCTTCGAATTCACAAAAATTACAAATGACACTTTCTTTTTCTTTTTTTTTGTTTATAACCAATTTGGTTTCACAATTAAATCAAAAAATGCCATCAAAATGAAATTGAGTTAATGAGAAGACAAAGCTTGAATGCCTACCTCAAGTCATGGCTGCAATATGAAGATCAAATGTTAAGGAACTATGTTATAAAATTTCAAGGCATGAAATTTTATAACTGAACAAATATAAAATTTCAAGGAATGAAATTTGACCTCTGATTTGACCTTGATAATGTCCCCTCCATTGCTTATGATTGATCATGTCTACCTTGTGTTGATGGACATGGTGGGTTATTGTTGTGGATGAATCATTTGGAAATGATGCCATAGCAACACCAGATGGAACAACAACATCTAGTGTTGTTGTTGCACTATTTGGATGATGTAGTCACAATAGTGATTCACCAGGTGTTCATAGAGACATAAATGAAGCCACAACAGTGATTCACCAAGTGTTCATAAAGACATAAATGTAGGGCTTTATTTGGATTCCAGCACCTATACACTACACATGTTCCTGAGTACATGTGTTATGTAGCATAGTTCCTTTTAGAAGTGTATGGCTTAACTATGCACATGCATAATTGTAGATGAGGATCAATAATAGGGTGTCAGGCATTGCTTAGATCCTTTGGATCTAACCCCATTCTTTCTTTCCTTGTAGTTTCTGAATCATATATGAGCATACTAGATTGAACCCAGGGTCAACACTTCATTACTTCAGGCAATATTAGGTACCTTCATTATTTATGTTCATACACTTATGTATGTTTGCATTCATTCATATTCTTTTGAAAATTGGCTATACTCATATTCTTCTTGTGTCTAAGTCTTCTAACTATAATCAATTTAATGTTGTAAATCTTGACATAGAGTTCGATATCAACCAATCATATATCCATTCCAAATGATATAACTCCATTTGAATAAACATACATGCCAAAAATTTGACAAAATGTCCATATGAAATCTAGAGAAATACATTAATTTTATAGTGAATTCATGATTTATAATGGCCTTTGACTTATAGTGAATTAATTTTATAGCGGAATTCATGATTTATAATTTAGTTGTAGCAGCTCAATGTGTTTGAACTCAAGAATACCCCTTACTTGGTTTCCTACAAAGCCTTTGGCGAAGTTTGTCAGAAAATTAACAGTTTGGTCGAAGTAAGTGTATAAATGAAGGATGAAACACATAGGAAGCTATGAGAAGCTATGAGAAGACAACATGAAGCTAATGAAAGGAGGCATCTCAATGATGTTAAATCACAGGGGATTCTCTTTGTTCCCTACAATGGAGTGAGCTAATTCTAAAAGTATAAATAGATCATTTTAACAATGTATAAAGTCATTCACAAGATGTAATAAAAATGCTGCCAAGGCACAAGAATTATTTGATGAAATGCCACAATAGTGGTGTCTCATGCAATGCTGAGATGTTTAGTTATATGCAATGCTGAGATATTCAAAATATTGTTGGATAAATAGATAATTTTAACAATGTATAATGTCCTTCACAAGATTTAATGAAAACTATGGAGTGAACTATGTTTGTTTGATTATATAACTATTATCTTATGTCAAGTATCCCACACAGTCTCATGGATTGTTAGGTACAAGTCAATACACCCCATAGAGATTAATGTCTTTTACCATTTGTAAAATATCTCTCTCATTGCCACCTATCTTTCTCATTGCATGAAGTGCAGGCACCAGTGAATAGGTATTTGTCAAAATTGTCTTCCTTGAGCGAGGAAAATCTAGGAATGGAAGAAGAAAGTGAGACATTTAGTATGTTTAATTCAATGAGATCGACTCAAGGTCAAAAGATTGGAAAGCAATTTAATAAACGCATGAAATTTTTCCTTGCTCAAAGGGGGTCATTTTCTTATGATGATGAGAGAAAAGGTGACTCTGAGCTGCCGTCTAGGTACAAACATCTACAGAAACAATGGGTCCCCGATGAACTTCCTTCAATAAACACTGATTTTTGTGTTAAAGTGAGGATATATCGCATAGCACTATCTTCATTACATGGATTGGGCCTATTTTCCATGGATGGCATAAAGGTCTCTTACAATAAAGTTGTCAAATTGATGGAGTATGTCAAACCTTGCTATGATTACAGTAGTTGGATGTAGATTGTTAAATATATAAAAAGTATGTGTAGGTATGCACTCGGAAAATTATATACAACAAAAAGTCAATGAAAAAAGTAAAACAATAGCTATATACGTTGATGGAAGGCCCAAATTAGCATCAAGGAATATTGCAAGTTTTATAAATAGTACACAACCTGCATCAACTAAGAAGCAACCTAATTACATATTTGAGGTGCACAAGGAAAATCTCATATTTGTATGTGTGATAAAATCAATACGTGGAGGCGAGGATCTGCTTATCGATTATAATTTGAATTGCATAGATAAAAAAACCCCATCACTATCATGGACAAGGTGGTACACATTTTGATAATTGTTTATTATTCAACATAACTTAGAATAAGAACACATGTTTTAACATGTCTGAATGATTTTTTTTGAAATGTAGAGCTATAGTATGGATCAATAGCCACATGATATGCACGGTGGTGATAGTTCTCATTAGATTTCTTCTTCTCGATAGGTAAAACTCATTGTTGTTGTACAAATGCACATATAAGAAAAATGTTAATGCATATTTTTTGTTATGTTAATGCGTATTTTTTGTTGTTCTACTATTTTGGATTGCTTTTAAATAAAGGGCTAATAATATTGTTCTCACAAATGAGTGCTGATCAGAAAAAGGGAAAGGAACAAGTAGTCCATGAGGAGCCGCAGAATGAGCAGGATCCATTCGATGTTGATTTTTTATCAGAGGTTAATCCTATGGTTGCACTGGAAAGGGTCCTTCATACAATATCAAAAGAGTTAGCTCAAATGGCAAATATTCAACCTCACACTCCTAAAATATAGAGGGCAGTGGATATGTTGATTGGTCATGTTCAGAACTATAAAGTATTAATGTAGTTTTTAATTATAACAAAAGTTCAATAATGATTTTTATAGTATACTATTTTATTTATGTCATTAACTAAAATATATATGTGTTCTCTTTACAAGGCATGCTAAATAGATTAAAGGGCATTACCTCAGATGCAAATACTTCAGGTGGTATATCACATATTTTATCCTCCATCTTGTTCATGGTTATCCATATTTTTTTATGCTCTAAAAATATTTTTGTTCAGCACCTACTATTGAACCTATGTTGAGTACAACACCTAGTATGAGGATCAAATCCACAGAGGTAGTTCCGCCTAAAATGTCGGCAACATGTAGCATGACCATAGATGCGATGGCAACACCTACTATTGGTAAGTAGACTCCTCTTTTTCTCTCTTATTTATCATGTGTTTATTTCACTTGAACTATATATTCTTTCGTAGGGGGCATTTTGTAATATTGGATTCATTTTATGTAGGAAGCGATGACGCAATTCCTGGATGTACTCATGTTAAATGTATGAAAACAATATAGTGTAATCAATTACTCGTGAGCAATAAAGATGGACTTCCCTTGAGAGTAGCCCAACTTTTAGGTACTTTAAAGACTGATCCTTTCTTTTACTATACAATATAATACTCATAATATAATGCACTAACCCCCTATGTGGTCCCTTGCAATAACTAATTATAATAATCTCATAATTATCTTGCAGGGAATAATCTATTTTATGAAAAACCTAATGATGAATGTTTGCACATTTTCGGCCCAACCATATGCACATGGTATCATATTTTGATTTCATTGCAAGATTATATTTCATTTCATCCCTTTCTTCAAGTATATTAAAAGTTAGCTTCACTTCATTTATGAATCTAACAGTTCTTTTTCTTAAAAGGTGGTCATTACAAGATAAAGGGTTAAAGAATAAACTCATTGACTCTATGACAACACTTTTTGGACCCAAATTCTTTCATAGACTTAGACTCCTTGACAAAGCGGGCACTATTTTGAAGTATATTAGGGACAACTAAAGGAGCCAAATAGAACACAACCCTTATTACAAGTGGCCTCCCTATATTCCTATTAATGAGTGGGAGGATCTTTAAAAGGATGCACTTGAGAGAAGTGCAAGACATAGTGGATGAGTAGTATCACCTGAGGAAAGAAGGTACATGATAATGCTAATAATGAAATTATGTACTATTTACTCTTTGTACTTATGTGATCTAACATATTTCAAACATCACATAGGTTGCCTGACACAACAAAGGCAACAACAGCAAGAAAAAAAAATCACGGGCAACACAAGCTTGGCTTGGGTGGATATTCAAAACTTGTTGCACGAGTTGTAAGTATTAGTAAATGAAAAATCATATGTAAATATTTATAATTAAATAGCAATCAATTTAGTTTTGATGAAATTCACTACAATAAAAATTCATGATACCAATAAAAAATGCAAGCCTTAGAGTTCAAAAAATCGATTACAGAAGAGGACAAAAAATAGGCTACAAACAAGGCTATAAATTCATGGTTGAATGATACCGAGCAATGAGTGCACAAGGTTCTTCTACTGGATTTTTTGATCATATAAATAAGCCAATTGATTTTTATTTCAAGTTGAAAACTTTACCAATTACTGTATTTGATGTTAAGTTCCAACATAAAGTGAATATATTTGTTTTAAGTAAGGAGACACTAATTATATATTTGTTTAAAACTTTAAAGTGAATATATTTATATGTATTAAATTAAATGATTAACATTTCAGGGTATTTGTCTTGTATTTATATGTATATATTGTCGATAAATGTTTATTTACTTTGGAATGCAGCCTACCAATATTGATACTGCACCGGTCGAGCATGATAGAGGCATCAATTCTAATGTGAATTGCAGTACTCAAGGTATACATTTTCTATTTAAATTTTGATTAATGAATATTTAATACAATTAAACATGTTAAATTGAATTTGGTGTAGTAATAAAAAATTAATTATAATGTGTTGGGGTTAATAAAAAAAATTGTATTGCAGTTGCAGGGGATGTAGATTTTATTCCCGATGAGCATGTTGAGGTTCAAGTCGTCAGGCAAGATGATGTGGTTGGACAAGGTAAAGAGCGTCATGTTTATGTTTTTTAAAGTATTGAAATGCTTGTAAAAATAATGAATATATTTTTAAATTAACCCCAATTATGATAATATGTTTTAAATTGAAGCCTTTTATTTGTTATTGCAGAGGACCCGCCTTTGCAAAGGATAGTGAGATCACATGCATGATCGAGAAGAAATGATGATGTGGACATGGATATGCCTCTGCAACAATATAGGGAAGCAGAGAAAAAGAAAAAGCCAAAAAAAAAGATTCTCATTTATACAGCTTATTTGATAATGACTAGTGTTTATTTCTTGATGTTTATTTGATAATGAATGATGTTTATTTACACGTGTTTGAGCTTAGTTCCATGTTTTCTTTCATTCTTGCATTTGAAATGTTAATGGGTTGCATACAAAGGTATGTCGTAAGTCTATAAGGTTTTCTCCCTCCAAGCATATTATTTCTATTATTGTTTCTTCTACTCTTCTCAAAAAATCTATTTATCACTACTAGAAACATTGAGTTTCCTTTTATACACTATTGTAATGTTGGAGGGGTTTCCACTAAATTTTAGTGGATTTCATATTTTGGGAGAAATTAGTATTAGAATGTTCAATGGGTTCTTTTCTAAAACACACTACTTGAACAATAACAAAACTTGTAATATAAATGTTGATTGCAACTATCAAGTTAGAAGCTTCACAAAACCCCTTAAATCATCATCTTGTCTAGAATGGTTAATCAATTGTTTAAGGTGGATTATTTGTGATGATGAGATACGCCATTCTAATTCTTGGAACTTGATTTTTAACCATAAGTGATGGAGTTTAGGGGAGATAAAGGAATACCAAATAGTGAATTTGGAAATTTTCATCAGAGAAATTGCAGTGGAGGTCTGATCAATAGAGAAGATAGTAATGACCGCAAGAGAATGAATAGTGGTTACAGTTGTAGTGGGGAAGAAAGTGGAGGCCATCCATGAAGAAACTTGCCAATGGAGATGGTGTACAAGAAACAAAGGAGACTAATGTACTTTTTAATAATAACAAAAGTTCAATAATGATTTTAGATGTTAACTGTGACAGTCTCTTGGTTTCAGGCAATGTAGAATGAGATGCCTAGTTCAATATGCAATCTCAATTCATATACATAGGATATTAGGTGGAGCTAAAAAACACAACAGGGTTGCATTTTTTATAGAGGTCTTTAATTATGTATTTTAAGTTATAGACCATTGCGAACATTGTAATTTTGACCTATTAAAAAAATGTAAACGTGTTGTGTTTTCTCAACTCCATCTACTATCCATGCATAGTCTTCTTGTGTTGCACGCACATTCTCGATTCAGAGTGGGAAAATATTATTTTTGATGCAAGGGAGAGAATCCAAACACATAAAGAGCATGCAAATAAACACAACAGCTACAAAACATAAATGTAGATATCACAATAGCTGAGAAACATAAATGTAGGCATCATGGTCACAATTGTTTGGAGACACAACATAATTGAATGCTATATTGAGAGGATGCAACACAACCACTACTCCTGCAGTTCTAAGTTGATACTGTGGGATCCAAAAACCATATATAGATTCCTTATCTTTGGTTTTTGGATCCCGTAGTGTCCACTTAGAACTGCAGGAGTAGTGGTTGTCTTGCATCGTCTGGGTATAGCATTCAATTATGTTGTGTCTCCAAAAAATTGTGACCATGATGCCTACATTTATGTTTCTCAGCTTTTGTGTCCCAGGACCCCTTTATGACCCTTTATGACCCTTTACGATCCCTAAGAATACATCTTAGATGTCTTAAAGTGTCGTAAAGGGTCCATAAGAGGATCCTAGGAGGGGCAAGATGAGCTTCCACCTTCACGTGGTTGGCCCTGTTGAGTAGAGAATGTTAAATGTTAAACTATTATCGAAACAAAGAGAAGCTCAATAATTTAAGATCTCAATCAACGTACAACAAATATATATTTCTTTTTAAAAAATAGTGTGAGTCATCACAATTACGATGAAAACCAAAGAATAACCGATGACAAAACTAAAAGTGATGGCTATCTATTGAAAACATCAATCACTTCAAGGAGAAATGATCACTTCAACTCACCTCAAGAAGTCTTGACCCAAGATCAAGTCATATCGATCCATCTTAATGGCTACCAAATCAACAGATCTCTACCAAGAACCCAGTCGCAAAGAAACACCATAGACCGCACCATGAACCCATTGTGAAGAGGCATCTAATCTCTCATAAGTCACATCAAAAAACCCACTTTCTATTATCCAAGTCTCTCAACTTGGTTCACCAAGAAGAAGACTTCTCTAAAGTCATCATGGACACCATAGTGATCTACAAATTTCCATTATCAAAGTTCTATAAGTCAAGTCACTGGTACACTTCATAGGAACAAAGCACATCCAATGCAGACCAAAGAAGTCAAGAAGTCACTCGAATCAGATCCAAATGCAATCAAGTCTGCATATATCCCACAAACACATGAGGAAGAATACATCTCTAATCACCACACTATCTTCTTGTCATCTACTGAATCTACTGCAAAGTCTTCTCTGAATGACATAACCAAATCATGAGCATGAATAAAAGACCTTGACTCACCAAAGCACCTTGCAAGTCAATCAAGATCTGAAAGTAATGCAACCAACTAGAACCAGATCTACAAGAATGTCATTTTGAATTGATACAAAGTTGATCAACAAATATATTTTTAAAATAAAAAAATTGTGAATTCCATCGCAATTACGACATCACTAGAAAAGCGATGACAATCTGTTAGAAACTTTCGATGAAAAATCATCACATGCACGACATTTGTGTTGGTAAACAATCTACAAATGATGGTTATCTATCAGAACATTAGGATAGTTAACCATCACATGTACAACATTTTCATTGGTAAACTAACTACATCTGACATCTACCTGTCACAATTGGGATGGCTACAAATAGACACGACGGTGTATTCACTGTGTTGAAACCCCCTTTTTACGGCTATAATCATCTTAATTATGACTCCAATTATAGCTATCATTTTTTTCAACTGCAAAACTATGACGATGGGTGGTGTTGTAATATCAATGGTAAACTATCCCAATTCAGACAACCTAGTGTTGGAAAAAGGTCTCAAATGTACTAGTGTTATTATAGTAATCCTCCTTGTAACATAACCATAATTATCATTGTAACCATAACACTAACCTAATTCCTAATGCTTACCTGATAATGACCCTAAACCTAACTAAATTTATAACCCAAAATCTATTCTTATGCATAACCCTAACAATTATGTAAACCTTGACCCTAACCATAATTATAACCCTACCACTCACCCTAACTTTAATCCTGTAATAAAAATATATAATATGTAACAATCATATAAACACCACTAGTAAATCCTATTGTAAAAATGATCATAACTCTAATCCTAAGCTACAACCTATCATATCAATTACTTTTTCATAATCATAATCCTTACCCTAACCCTAACTCATAATACTATGATGCTAGCACTAAGTATAATACTAACCATAATGCTCACCCTAACTCTAATCCAAAGGTAAAACATTTCATATCAATTACTGTAGCATAATCATAATGTTAACCCTAAACCTAACCCTAATTATGATGTAAAATTTAAAAACAATCCTAACCCTTAACTTTAAACTAACCTAACCATTATGTAAACCATAATCTTAACTCTAACCCTAAAAATAAACTCTAATTCTAGCCTAACCATAGTATAAACCATAACCATAATTTAACCCTAACCCTAATATGTTATCCTAACCCTAACCATATTATTTACTAAAAACCTAACCCTAACATTTACCCTAGCCTAGTCATAATGTAAATCATAACCATAATTCTAACCCTAACACCAACTTAACCATGTTCTAAACCGTAACCATAATTCAAACCTTAACAGTAAACTCAAACCCTAACACTAGCTTAACTATGCTCTAAACCATATCCATAATTTTGACCCTAACCTTAACTCTAACCCCTTCGCTATCCCTAACCCTTATATAACCCTAACCATAATCCTAAGCATAACCTTAACCTTATTCATAACCCTAAGACTAACTCTACCCTTTATCTTAATATAATATTAACACAATACTATATTTTTAAAAATATAAATTAATATTATAGATTTAAAATAATATAAAATAACCCAATGATAATATTATATTATTAATATATTATAATTAAAATAATAAAATATAGTAAGACATTATTATAATTAAAAGTAATAATATCTTTCATGATGTGTCATGACTGCTACTAGCTTATATATAAAAAGGATTTATCTCAACGTATTATACATACACACACATACATATATATAAGCTAGTAATATAATTATAACAATTAATATTTACTAATATTTTATGTAATTAGTATTACGTCGATAGACATTTAGTTTGGACTTCTTTGTAAGAAAAGTGTGAACATTCTGGCGATGTCTATCAGCTGACAATTTGGGAGGGCCCACCGCTAGGTGTTCATGATAGTCTTACATGACCTTTAGATGTACCTTCCATACATTAATTATTGTGTGGGGAATTAAGTGGTGATTAATGCATTTTTTGTATGCTTTGGTGGGTTTTTTTGGGGGTTTTTTTCTTGATATCTTGTGCATTCACTATGGGTTTTGTTGTACATTGGCCTCTATTTGTAGAGTTTTTTTTCATTGCTCATCTTTGTTTTCCTTTGCATGACTTGTGCAGAGTTTGTTTGCATGATAGTTGTTGAAGGAAGTGGTGGTGTTTGTGGCTTGCAAACCATATTTTTTCTTTGGGCTTTCTTCAGGTTCTGTATTTCCAGTTCATCTTCTTTCCTTTTAGTTTGTGGTTTTGAATTGTTTTTACAGAGAATATGTTTTGTGCATTGTGTGTAGGGTATGTAGGGGACCATGTGGGTTGTAGGGTCCTTTTTGGATATTCATCATCGACATCTGTGGAGGGCTCTTCAAAAGGTTTTAGGTTCTAAATTTCATGCTCTTCTTGTTTAAACATATGCTTTGTGGTTTTCATTTTTTGTTGCAGAGATTATTTTTTTTGCATTGTGTGTAGGCTATGTAGGGAATCATGTAGGTTGGTGGCTCACTTTCAGATATGCATCATCTATTAATATGATTTAGAATAATAGAGAGGGGGGGTGAATCAATTGTTCTCAAGTCCTAATGTATAAAACAAACTTAAAAATTTTCCTTAAATCAGATCCAATAACCAAAACAAACTCGGTCATCACTGATTCAATAATAGAAACATATAACAATGCAGTCCACTACCCAGCTATAACTTAACTTGTAAAACATAGAAATGTTCAAGCCAAAACATTCACACAAGTATTAACACCAAGATTTATATTGAAAACCCAAGTGGGAAAAACCACTTTGTAACATGCTACTATTATTTTCACTCTTCTAAAGTGAGCTCGGTTAAAAGCCAACCCTATCAAAGGTTACAATACACATTGTTAGGTGTGACCCGGTTAAAGGATTTCAATCACCCTGTTAAAAGTGAGCCTTATTATAGGTCTTACATACACTCCATTAGAATGCAACCTTGTTCAAAGGATTTAACATATGACCGTTAGGTCAACCTCTGTTAAAAAGGATTTTGACTGTTACAATGGTTAGAAAGTAGTAGCAATATTTATCTAAAAAACATACAACTCACTTTGCAAATATTAGATCTGATTCCATACACTAATGCTTGTTTATTGACTTTGAAACTTTTCCATCTCCATCTCTGATCTACTCGAAACTTTTCTTCAAGAAACCACCACAATTCTCCTTCAGCCTTTCCTGCTCATACAGTCAATAAAACTTTACTGATCTTCCAGCATTATCTTTTTCACACATGCACACACATATCCAATGCTCAAGTTCCCTTAATACTTTCCTCAATTATGTTAACTCACCTTATGCCACTCAATCTCATTCGTAGATCTTAGGGTTAGGTCAGATTCATTGAATATACCCACTTCATGTTCTTCAGCTTCATTTCTAGAATCATCTCAAATATCATAAAGATTTACAATAAAACATTTTACAGTGCATTTAATGCTTTCAAACAATCACTAAATAAAGTCAACACATTTTACATAATCCAAGAATTCAACAATGTCAGCTCCAAAACTAAATTCTCTTCAAATATAAAAATGTTGATGCTCGGTCAATACTGTGATCAACTACTCAGTCTTCATGTAGAAAGCTCGATCATTACTAGAAATGTTTCCTCAGCTTATACTGTCTTCCTTGGCAATACACTATTGTTCGGTCAACAATAGAATTTTGCTCAGCATACACTGACTCATTCAACACTAACATTGCTCGGCTTAAACATGATTTCTCCATTTTTGCTTGGTCAAGCCTACTAGTTTAGTCTTCAGTCTTACTAAGATAAATAATACATTGTCTCATCATTGTACAACATAGTCAAGTACACTTTGTAATATCAAGATAACTCAACCTTTCACTAGGTGCTATTGTTACCAACCTTGCCCCAATCCTTCACAACAATACAATAGATATAGTACTTTCCTAAGTAGCAACAGTCTTACCAATTAAGGTTTGACATCAATGACAATACAACAATTGTTTCAATTGTAGCTTCCAACAATCTCCCTCTTTGGAATCGATGGCAACACCATACGATATCACCTGAATAACACATGGATTACCACCCAATCCAAAAACTTATTTCTTCATCAGAGAATTATTTATAATATCCTTAGCTTCATTCTGATTTAGAATCATATAAGCCTCACTTTTGTGACCATCAGAAGTATTTAGATCTCCCTCTATCCTGATCCTTCATTTTAGTTAATTACCCTTACTTTTCAATGTCATGTGTTATCATATCAATTCATCTCCCTCTTTGACAAAAATGCCAAAGTAGAAACTAAAACATACATCCATCAGATGTAGATAATATCTGTGTAGCTCAATGTTTCTCCCTCTATCATCTTGCTTATGACTGATTCCTTGTCTTTGCTCCTTTTCACAACTCTAGGCCAGCCCTAAAGTGTGACAATCTTCTGCATCAATTTTTCAAATATTCTATTGTAGCATATTTGATGCAGTACTCCTAGCTTGACTAGGCAGCCTCAGTTAGGGGAAGGACCCCTAATTGACTTCTCAAATACTCATGAGCTTCTCTAGGTAAAGCTTTAGTGAATATTTCTACTAATTATTCTTTTGTATTCACATATTCCATTCAGACTTCTTTATCTTGTACTAATTCTCTCAAGTAGTGATACTTGATTGCTATGTGCTTGGTCTTAGTGTGCATCACTGGATTCTTAGAAATATTGATAGCACTTGTGTTGTCATAGAAAATAACAATAGGTTCAATGATTTCTTCTTTCATGCCTATCAACAATTGTTTTATCCATGCCAGATTTGAACAGTTTACTGCAGCAGCAACATACTTGGCCTCAACAGTAGATTAGGAAATGCAATTTTGTTTCTTGCTCATCCAGGAGACTAATCTCTATCCAAGAAAGAAAGCTCCACCACTAGTACTCTTTCTGTCATCTATATTTCCTTCCCAATCAGCATCTGTATAAACTATGAGTTCAAATTTGTCATCCTTCTTATAATATAGACCATAGTCAGTAGTTCCTTTCAAGTATCTCATAATTCTTTTCACAACCATCATGTGTGTTTCCTTAGGATTGGCAGAGAATCTTGCCACAATCCCAATAGCTAGTGCAATATCTGGTCTACTATGTACAGCATACTATAATTTTCCAGTCATGGATCTGTACAAAGTTTAATTCACTTCTACGGCATCATCATTCTTAGATAACTTTTGTCCAATAACCATAGCAGTACTCACTGGTTTAGCATCTTCCATCCCAAAAGTTTTCAGTATTTCATTAACATACTTAGATTGTGTAATGAAAATTCCATTCTTCCTCTGATATACTTGTAAACCAACAAAGAATTTGATCTCACCAAACATGCTCATTTCAAATTCAGTTTGCATTTCATTTGAAAATATTTTACACAATGCATCTTGTCCACCAAAAATAATTTCATCCACAAAATTTTTTGCCAACAGGATACCTTTACCTTCTTCATCTTTCATGTACAGATTGCTTGTGTCATTTGTTCTTGAAAATCCAATCTGTATCAAGTAGTTGTGCAACCTCTCATACCATGCTATGGGAGCTTGTTTCAATCCATATAGTTCTTTGTTCAATTTGCACACCATGTGTCTTCTATTTGGATCAATAAAACCTTCGGGTTGTTCTATGTAAACTTCTTCTTCTAGTATACCATTCAAAAATGCAGACTTGACATCCATTTGATATACCTTGAAATATTTATAAGCAGCATATGCAAGCAGAGTTCTTACTCCTTCCAATCCAGCTACAGGGGAAAATGTCTCCCCATAATCTATTCCTTCTTCTTGTGTGTAGCCTTTGCATACTAGCCTAGCTTTGTTCCTAGTTATTTCACCATTTTCATTCATCTTATTCCCAAACACCCACTTTGTTCCTATAACATTTTTTTTTTTAGGTCTCAGCACCAGAGTCCAAGTATCATTCTTCTCAATCTGGTCAATCTCTTCATTCATTGCTTGTATCCAGTCTTAATTCTCCAATGCCTCACTAGTAGACTTGGGTTCAAATTCACACAATAGGCATGTTGGATCCTTAGTCTTACTTCTGGTTTGAATTCTAATATTTTTGTCTCCAATTATCTATTCAGGCTTGTGATGTCTTCTTACACATTTTTCCAAAATAGGTTTAGCTCTTCTCTCCTCTATTTCATCAGGTTCCCCAACAAGATTGTCAGATTCAGCTTCTGAATGCTTGACAACCTCTTCCTGATATTCAACAGCATTTTCTTGTAGCTCAACATGCTCTTGTTCTCTTTCAGCATTTTTTTCCTGATGCTCGATAGCATATGTCTGTCACTCGGCATTTCTTATCTAAGACTCAGCATCAGGTGCAAGTTTGTTACTTGTCTCTTCTTCTTCCTCAATGTACACAAAAGATCTATAATCTTCTGGTTATCTTTTGTTGTCAGCTTCATTTCTTTCTTTCTTGATCTATACCCGGTTAAGAGTGTAGATAGTTGTGCTTATAGCTTCTTTCCAGTATTCCTGTGCCACATTCTTTTCAATCAACAATGTCCTTGCACAATCCAAGATAGATTTGGTTCTTCTTTCTACTATACCATTCTATGGAGGTATTCTAGGTGCAAACATCTATCTTTTAATTCCTCTATTATTGCAAAATAGATTGAATTCATTTGATGTAAATTCTTCACCTCGATCAGATCTAAGACATTTCAAGTTCCTACCTCTCTCCTTCTCAACCTTATCCAAACCACTTAAAGAATTGAAAAGCTTCAGATTTTTCTTTTAGAAACATTACATGCATCATCCTAGTATGATCATCAACAAACAAGATAAATTATCTAGCACCATAGTAACTTTGTACACCCATAGGTCCAAAAAGGTCAATATGAACCAAATCTAAAATGTTTTCAAAAGTAAAGGATTTGCTGTTAAAACTTGACTTTGTCATCTTTCCTAACTAACATTCCTTGCACATCACATTCTCAGGTTTCTTCAATCTAGGTAGACCTCTTACCTTTTTCTTCTTACTTATCTCTACCAGATTGTCAAAGTTAACATGACATAGCCTTTTATGCCATAACCAAATATCATCAAGTTGTGCAATTATACATGTTTCTTTAGATAGGTCAAGATAGAACAAATTACCTTTAGTCTGATATCCACTTCCAATTAGTTCTCCAGTAGCATCAAATATTTTAGCTTGCTTGTGATGAAATTCCACTCGGTAACTAGTTCTGTTGAGCTGAGCAACACTTAACAAATTATAATTAAGACCTTTAACCCAATATGCATTTTCACAAGATATCTTATTAGTCAGTTTAATCAAACCTTTTCCTCTAACAAGATATGGTGCATCATTACCAAATTTTACACTTTTACCTCTACAATGATGTAAGGTCTCAAACTTATTTTTTTCACCAGTCATGTGATGTGAACAACCACTGTTAATAATCCATTTATCATTCTTGTTTACATAGGATATCAATGCAGTTTTCTCATCCTCATCAAATTCATCTTTCATTGCAACATAGACTACCTCAATTTCAAAATCATCACTATCAGTGTCAATCTCTTCTTCAGCAATGTAACAAGATTTCTTACATTTTCCTTTTTAGTCCTTGTTCCTTTGGTAGCTTCTATCATCTCTTCTATCTTTGTGTTTTCTTTTTCTTTCATCATATTTATCCTTCTTGTCAGGACATCTAGCAGCTATATGACCAACTTTATTACATGCAAAACATATAATAGGGAGTTTACCTTTATATTTTCCTTTTCCTCTTCTCAGTCTTCTAGCCATAAGAGCTTCTAGATCTTCCAATTCTTCATCAAAAGTGTCACTGTCTCTTTCACTTTTACTTTCACTTTCACTTTCACCAATGCATCTTTCTTTTTCTTTCTTTAGCTTGTTCAAAACTAGTTGTGACTTGAAAGAAGATTCAACATTACCAATGCTTCCAACAATGAAGTTATCATACTTAGAGATTCAAAAGCAGTCAGCTTACCAACCAATCTTTCCAAAGTAAGCACATTAGCAGAGTTGCATCTAGATTCCTGAATAGCTGAGATCTTAATAGCATATATAGGATGTAGGGTTCTTAGTACTTTCCCAATTATAGTTTCATCATCAATAACCCCATTTGCTCCTCTAATAGCATTCACAACTTCTTTTATTCTACTAGAATATTGTCCAATGTTTTCACCTTCTTGCATTCTCATTTCATCAAACTTACCTCTAAGACTCTCGGCCTTTGCTTTTAGTACATTTAAGTCACCACCATAGATGCTTGCAAGAGTGTCCCACATCTCCTTACTAGTTTTGCAATCCTTAATGTCCTCAAATTCTGGATAGCTTAGGGTAGATGAAAATTCCAACATTGCCTAATTATGTTCTTGCTTAGCTCTCATTTCTTCGGTAGTCAAAGGTGTGACAGGTGAGACATAGCCATTCTCAATGTAGTACTTTGCAGGGTCACCAATACCAGCCAGGTGCAGCTTCATCAAGCTTTTCCATATAAGGAAGTTTTCCTTATTCAGCTTTGGTACCTCCTTATACATCCTGATCATTTGCTTCAAGCCCCTTTAAACTTGATTTCTATAAACACTAATAATAAGTAACAAAGCTATGATACCAATTGTTAATATGATTTAGAACAATAGAGAGGGGGGGTGAATCTATTGTTCTCGGGTCCTGATGTATAAAACAAACTTAAAACTTTTCCTTAAATCAAATCCAATAACCAAAACAAACTCAGTCATCACTGATTCAATAATAGAAACATATAACAATGCAATCCACTACCCATCTATAACTTAACTTGTAAAACATAGAAATGTTCAAAGCAAAATATTCACACAAGTATTAACACCAAGATTTATAGTGGAAACCCAATGTGGGAAAAACTACTTTGTAACATGCTTCTATTATTTTCACTCTTCTGGAGTGAGCTCAGTTAAAAGCCAACCCTATCAAAGGTTACAATACACACTGTTAAGTGTGACCTAGTTAAAGGATTTCAATCACCCTGTTAAAAGTGAGCCTTGTTATAGGTCTTACATACACTCCATTAGAATGCAACCTTGTTCAAAGGATTTAACATATGATTGTTGGGTCAACCTCTGTTAAAAGGATTTTGACTGTTACAATGGTTAGAAAGTAGCATCAATATTTATCTGAAAAACATACAACTCACTTTGCAAATATCATATCTGATTCCATACACTAATGCTCGTTTATTGAATTTGAAACTTTTCTTTCTCCATCTCTAATTTGCTCGGGACTTTTCTTCAAGCAACCACCACAATTCTCCTTCGGTCTTTCCTACTTATACAGTCAATAAAACTTTAGTGATCTTCCAGCATTATCTTTTTCACCCATGCACATGCATATCCAATGCTCAGGTTCCCTTAATACTTTCCTCAATTAGATTAACTCATCTTATGCCGATCAATCTCATTCGTAGATCTTAGGGTTAGGTGAGATTCATTGAATCTACCCGCTTCATGTTCTTCAGCTTCATTTCTAGAATCATCTCAAATCTTTTAAAGATTTACAATAAAACATTTTACAGTGCATTTAATGCTTTCAAACAATCAATAAAAAAATTCAACACGTTTTACATAATCCAAGAATTCAACAATGTCAGCTCCAAAACTAAATTCTCTTCAAATATAAAAATGTTGATGCTCAGACAATACTATGATCAACTACTCGGTCTTCATGTAGAAAGCTCGGTCATTACTAGAAATGTTTCCTCAGCTCATAATATCTTCCTCAACAATACACTGTTGTTCGGTCTTCACTAGAATTTTGCTCGGCATACACTGACCTGGTCGACACTAACATTGCTCGGCTTAAACATGATTTCTCCATTTTTTCTCGGTCAAGCCTACCAGTTTAGTCTTCAGTCTTACTAAGATAAACAATACATTATCTCATCATTGTACAACATAGTCAAGTAAACTTTGTAATATTAAGATAATTCAACCTTTCCCTAGGTGCTATTGTTACCAACCTTGCCCCAATCCTTCACAACAATACAATAGATATAGTACTTTCCTAAGTAGAAAAAATATTACCAATTAAGGTTTGACATCAATGACAACACAACAATTGTTTCAATTGCATTTTCCAACATCATCAATATCCACATGGGACTCTTCTAGAGGATTTAGAT
This sequence comes from Chamaecyparis obtusa, assembly GCA_027943335.1. Taxonomy (NCBI): domain Eukaryota; kingdom Viridiplantae; phylum Streptophyta; class Pinopsida; order Cupressales; family Cupressaceae; genus Chamaecyparis; species Chamaecyparis obtusa. Next base: position 37,371 of record BSBK01009132.1, read on the forward strand.
TGTGTATTTGTTTTTGTGTTTTTTCCTCATTTGGTTTTTGGTTTTTATTTTTTGTTGAAAAGAATAAATTTTCTACATTATGCATAGGGTATGCAGGGGATTGTGTGGGTTGGTGGCTCATATTTGGATATTTTCCATTGACATGTTTTGCATTTTCTATTTTCTCATGGCTAGGGTTTGGTGACAGACTATAGGGTGTGCAAGGAACCATGCAGGTTGGTGGTTGGTTATTAGGTATTTGTTGTTTGATTTTTGGCTTTGATTTGGTGTTACAGAGAATAACTTTTCTACATTATGTTTAGAGTTTGTAAGGGGCATTATTTTTGTTGGGGTTCTATTAGCCTTTTTTCCTACCAGTGCAAAAAATCCTTTGAAAATTGCCTTTCTCCTTCAAAATCCATTGAAGGTGTCTTAGGTGTGAAGAAATGGGGTTTATCCATGTTTCTAGGGTTTCAAAAACAAAAATCTTGCTTAAGTCCTTAAACCCTACTGAGTTCTTTTTCTTCATTACCGTTTCCATCACTTAAGTGCCTCCTTTTAGAACATATCTTAAGTTGTCAGGTGGGGCCATGTATCATTTATTACATTTTACCTAGTAGGCCCATGTTAATATTTCCTAAGTCCTATGGTCCCCAACAAATATTTTTCCTAAGTCTTAGCCTTATTAAACCCTGAAAGATATAAGTCAATCCTACAGTTCACATGATCTTGTAATCAAGAGTTGTGAAGTCTTTACCTTTCACGGGATCACACATGTGCGACACCTAGTAGATGGTGGGACCAAGGTCAAATATCAAGCAAAAGATAAAGGGCAATCAGATCAAATCTAATCCAATGGTTAGCATGTTACCGCTATGAGAAGATGTTACCGCTATGAGAAGATGGACAATGGATATTCTTCAGGGGATCATGACCAGGTGACACCTATCTTGCACGATGTCAAAGGTCAGAGGATCAAAGAAAATTATATAATGGTTAGATCTTGTTGATCTAACGATAGGTGTAATGCCTCAAAGGGAAAGTTCTTGATAGTTATTGATCAAGAAAACACACCTTGGTGACATGTGTCTTTGATGATGTCATGGTCCCTGGGCTGAAGGTAGGTAATGTTATGACAAATATTTGTGATCATGTGGTGGCCATGATAGCTCAATGAGAAATTTCTCAATTGTTAGTGATCGTAGGATCACACCTTTCTGTCATGTGTCCAGCCTAATGATTTAATAAAGTGGTGGGTCCTCGGTGCCAGGTAATGTTGAATTTCTTGTTTTTGATTGGTCATCGAGGAGGCTGATGTGTAAAATAATTTTCAAAACCTGGTTGATTGTTTCACTAATTTATGAGAACCACATGATGTGTTAGGAATATTGGAGATCAACGGCCATGTTTTAAACTTGTTGATTAACTGTTGAGGTCAGATTATTTGAATTTTGGAAGGGTTTTCTATAGGGTTGTTGAGGCCGAAATAGGTAGAAATTGATGGTGTCATGAAGATCAGATTTTTGTCATGATCTAATTTATTCCAAGGATGGTTACGAGTGAGAATTGATGAGAAAAATGTTAAGGTGGACACTATGATCAAATTTATGTTCCCTAGGTGCCATTTCAGTTTGATGCAAAGGACTGGTTTTTTTGAAAAGGGTGACTAGGGTATGATGGTTGTTAGTAATTTTTCATACCCTAGTACATGTAATTATGTTGAGATGATCTAGTAATCTAATGGATGTTTTTAACATGTGGCTTTTTCTTGGTAATGGTAGTTGGCCTGTGATGATGAAACCAAAAAAAATTAAATCAAATTTGATCTGATCATTGTAGGTTTCCAAGCTATTTCTTTTGCATGTTCTTTAGGTTGTTGTGGTGGTTGGAAACCCTAATTTTTTCCTAAATGGTCCTAAGCTTGTTGCAATCCTTTATAAGGATTTCTAAGATCATTTAGGAAGGGTCTTTTTGTAGTCTTTTGTGGGAGGTGGTATTAGGTCTCCTCCTGGTTGCAAAAAAATGGCTGATGAATTGCTCTCAGTCTAGGGTGTAACAGACTTGTATTAAACTATATTGTTGTATGAAAGGAAAGCTTCTGGTCTTTGGATATTGTTGGAGTGGTTGTATCTTGAAAACAAAGTGTACATAAGGACATGATTCATCAAATATAATACAAATCCTTTCAAGTTCAGTTCTCTCCTTTGTGTTTATCTCTTAAATTTTGGGTTTTCTGGTCCATTACATGGTGTTTACCATGTGTATGTTTCTATTCCTTAGATTTTGATCTATGATCAAATTAAAGATTCTTTGGATGGGACATAAATTCATTTGGTTTACACAAGGATATTTGTAAGTAGTGTGGATCTGGATATACAGGTAAATAATGTCATTAAGTGGTAGTATTAAGGATCATGAATCATTGACAATAGTTGGTATTTGTATGCTACTTTTCGTTTAAGGTTTAGCCCGATCGATAAAGCATTTTTTAGGAATAAGTATCTTCTGTAGTGACATTTGTTTGATATGGTCTAGTTATATTCCTCAAATTTAAACATAACCAATCCAAAAGTCTTTAAAATATCAAGGTTATAGGGATGTGTGTTCATTATGGTGATTGAGAATCAATGAATTATTGGTTATCATTTAGT
>BSBK01009132.1:45000-134506 GCA_027943335.1 Chamaecyparis obtusa
TTTGAAGGGACATCATTAATTAACAAGGAGTGGATGATTAGCAAGCAGCATGTTTTGAATGAAGAGCATATTAATGAGTATTGATTGTAGTAATTTGTGTGAAGATCATGAAGGATAGTGGGCTGAATCCGAGATAATTATTGGGCCTTTTTGGCATGATTTTTGGGTCCTTCAAAATAGTAAAGGGTTTTATTACAACCCAAAGGCTAATTTTCAAAGCATTGGGATTAATGTTGAGAAGGTTTTTCTGATCTCTCACAGAGCTATGGGAGGTAGGAAGAGAAGGTGCGAGCTAGGGAACTATAGTGATTGGAAAAAGAACAAGATATGGAAAATAGTCAAAGATGGGGGTCTGGCGGCTTACATGGAGAGACTGCATGGAAGGAAAGTTGTTGTGACCAAGAATTTCATCAAAACCTGGAACAAGGGGAGTTTTATGGTTGGTACGCAAAGCATAGAGGTGACTAAGGAGGTTATAGCAAAAGCGATGGGCTTGATGACTAAGGGTATCAACTTCTACAGGGATAGGAAGATTTTAGACAAAGCCTTGGAGGCTTTTGCACCTACGGAGCAGGAGATAAAATGCATGGTTAAGGTGGACAACTCTTAATTTAATCCTAAGTGTATATCTAGGCCTTGGCACCTTGTTTTGTTTGTGATTGTTGGCTACATTACCCTTAATGATCGGTATACTAAAATTTACAACCATCATTTAATCCTTCTGAATCACTTTAGGCATTGGGTAAAAATTAATTTTCCTTTTTACCTACTGAGCTCTTTCAATGCCTCTATCCTCCATTGGAAAAGGGATTCGAAGGGTGGTCATGCTTACCATGAAGGGCTTATGGTCCTCATTTATGAGGTTTTGAAATTGAAGAAGGTGGAAAGACCCTGGGTTAATAAAAAAGCCCTTAACGATTATGAAACTGATGGGAAAGAGTCTAAGGAGCCTTTTATGGAGGATACAGAAGAAGATGAGGGTGACTCTAAGGAGTACCAAGAATCCAACCCCAAGAGAAATAAAAAGAAAAGGAAGGTGGAGGATTCGATCACAGAAATGGATTTAGAGGAAGAGGAGAGCAGGGAGGAAAGCTCCAAGAAGCAGGGCAAAAATAGAATGGAGCCCATTGGTGAACACACCAGAGCCAAAAAAGAGAAGAAGAAAGTTGTGAAAAGGGTTTTTATATCCTCTGATGAGGGCTCTTCCTCTCAAGAAAAGATTAATCAAGAAGACCGTGTGGACATTGACCCTGTTGTGGAAGAGAGTGTGGGAACTAGAAAAAATGTGTGGGTCAAGGATAATATCCTACATGAGGTCACATAGGCTGTGACTAATATTGAGAAAGATGGGCATGAGAAGGATAAGGTCAATATGGGGAAGGAAAATGTGGAGAGCTCGAAGCAAAAAATGGAGGGTGGGAACAAGGGTTTTGAGAAGATAGAGGGAGGGAGTAAGGATTTTGAGAATTTGGGTTGTCTGGCTTTTTTGACTACCCTTAGTAATATGAAAACTAACATTGCTACGATGAAGTCTCATATTCACAAGCTTCAAAAAGAGATGGAGGTCTTTAAAAGGATGCACCTAAGGGAGAAGACTATGGGCCAGAAAATTGATGAGCTCACTGACACTATCGCAAGGGCTGAGGGTCTTACTGTCTTCAACGATGGAATTATTGCCATGGAGAAAAAAATTGAAAACAGTGATGGTATGACCAGGAAAATTGAGATTATGGAAAAAATAATTGACAAGTTGGAGAAAAAAATTGGGAATATAACATACCAGAGCTAGGCTATCCTTAAGGCATCAAATGAGCATGTGAAGATCCTGGTGGACAAGCTAGACAATGGGAAAGGCAACCAAGAGATCACAGAGGCTAAAGATGATCAAGGTCCTAGCAAGCATACTAGATCCAAGTTCAGGAAGATGGAGGATGACAAGAATAACAACATTGAAGATCTGAAATTGTCCACAGCAAACATGCAGATTCTAGCAGATCAAGTAGCAGAAATGATGAAATGTGTTTAGACAATAGCTTGTTGTCTTGCTGTCCTTTTTCTGTCCTTTATTTTTTGTTTGTTCTTTTTCTTTAAGGACTTATTTGTGTGGTTTTTTTTGGTGTTGTTGCACTTGTCCTTTTGGAGCTTTATTTCCTATTATGTAATCCTATTGTAAAAGGTTTTAGGTCCTTTCAAAACCTATTTTTACGTAATCAAAACATTAATTGAATTGACCATTTAAATTAACGATATATCTAACATTTTCTCATAAATTACTAATTTCCAAATGAGAAAAAAATAAGGTTTGCATATCTTAGGAATTTCAATTTACATATTAACTTTCATATTTTATAAAACATGCAATAATAACTTTCAAAAAATATTTTTCCCAATAACATAGTAAATTCTCGATTACATATTCATTTGAATCTCCATTTCACAATATGGATATAATAAAATTACAATATATTACAAGGTTACAATGCAAAATCCTAGGTCCCAATCTTCTATCATAATGATACTTGCAAGCTCCTACATCCGTCTATGAACCTGTCAAAATGAGGTTGACCATGAAGGCTCACCTCCCAACCTACACCTTTTCAAGGTCACCCCCAAGATAGGGGATCCAGAATGGAATAGGAAAAAAAATAAGTATTCAAAAAACATAGAGAAACTCATTCAAACATAAAAACACAAGAAAACTCTCAAACATGGTAAAATAGGAGGAACGTCTCGAAGAGGCCTCCCTAAAAATAGGGGTGGTGGTAGACTAACACAGGAGGAGAACCCAAAGTATCAAAAATATAACACAAGCCTCACATGGACTTGGAATAACCATCTACACAAGATGTAGTAAAAAATCCTCCTTATGCCCCCCAAGTTCCCTTAGGCCATACTTGGCATCATGGGTATCAATAACCCCATGTATATCCCTCCACACATGGGAGACTCTACACTAACCTGGAGTCACTTTCTACCACCCCCTTCATGGTTACTCTACCCTCCCAAGAGTGAGTGTGCCATGAAAAATATCATTCATAAATGAATTTATAAATTAAAAACAACTAATATACCAAAACCTCAAAGCAAGAAACCATAAAATTTTCAAGGACTCCATTAATGGAGCTCCAAGCTTCCATACATGCCAAGAAAAACATCTACACTAAAAGAGGAACCAACCTTGGTCCAAGCTTAAGGTTGAATTTGAAATCTTGAATTGAGCTATCCTTCAAAAGCTCCTTCAAATTCTAAAAATTGTCTCTAAAGGTAGAGAGTGGGTGAACACCCAAGATCTCCCTAAAATATTCCATATATAAGAAAACCTCCAAAATATCTAGGAACAATAAATGATGAAGAAAACCGAACCATCCCTTTCTTCCCACTTTCCTTCCTTCTCCATTAATGGAGTTAAATGCAAATTTGGGAAGAAAAGAGAGGCTAACCAAAACCACACAACTCTTCAAATTCGCACAACTTCAAAAGGGAGACTTTAGGGGAGTAATAAATATGTTTTAAGGCTCTTACTAGGTTTAAAATGACCCCTAACCCCTAGGTACCAACCTGGGTAGCTAAAATTGACCCCGGTTACCTTATGGGAGCCTAAAAAACCCTCCTAAACCCCACCTAAAGTTTACCCATGGACTTCTAAGTCAAGTTGACCATCAAGAAACTTCCTAACCCAAGGTAGGCTTGAGTACTTCACTTAGGTAACCCTTAGTTAACCCTACACTTAATCATGAAACACTTAACTAGCCATTCCAACACTTAATTACAACAATTGCCAAAATTGGCATAATTTAAATAAACAAATGACATTGCTTAATCACATTTAGTTTAACTGAATTAAATACACTTATACAAACCACATTCACAAAGAAACAACTTATACAAAGATTTCCATGTTTCTTTATACAAACAAGACCTTGGAATTCATGGAATAACATAGGTTCCCATTTTGGGTCCCTGATTTAGATCCATGGTCAACTATCCCTACACACTCATTGCACACATCAGTAGGTCCAAAACAACATGATATAGAAATATAATACATCATCAATACTACATTGTATATAAACTATGTCTTTATTTGAATTAAATAAACATATCATTGGTTTCCTAAACCAATTTTCATCACAATTGCATCCAACACAATTATTCCCATCTATGACATCATCATAAACTGAAACTAAATCAAAACATAAAGTATCTCAAGTGTACCCTGATTACATAACTAGTTACCGAACATATAACATAAGATTCAATAGATCCTCAAATATATAATAGTCACAATAGTCAAAGTATGACCAAGTAATAATCACTAAAAGCATAGAAAGTAAAATAGTAAATCTTTGTCAGTTTGAGGTAGGTCTCACATCCACCCCCTTCTAGGCATGAACTTCCTCCTGGAGTTCATCAAAGAGGTGAGGGTAATATGGTCTCATCTATGTTGCATCATCTCAAGAAGTTATAACCTCATCATAAAAATCCCATTGGACCCTAACCTGGTCCAACACCCTACCTCAAAGTACCAGGGTCTATCGAGCCAATATAAAAATGGGCTTCAAACCTAGTTGTCTATTTGACTCTACCTACAAGGCATCCCAATCTATTACATGAGTCTCATCATAAACATACTTCCTTAAAACTAAAACTTGAAGCACATCATGGATGTGTGACAGGCTAGGTGGCAAGGCTAAATGGTAAGCAACTAGTCCTATCATCTCAAGGATCTCAAAAGATCTAATAAAACAAGGTTCTAGCTTAGAGCTCTTTCCAAAATGGATTGGACTCTTATGCGGTCACACTCTCAAAATCAATCTATCCTCTTCACATCAACATACTTCTTATGTCTATCATGAGCCTCTCTGAGACATTTCCTAATCAAGGTCACATGTTGCTCCATATGTCTGGATATATCTGTACCAATGGAAACTTTTTCCTCTATCCTATCCCAACTGAGTGGTGTCCTACAAGGTCTACCATAGAGAGCTTGATATTGAGGCATACCCAAGGATGTATGATGCCCATTGTTACAGGAAAACTCCACTAAATGTAGGTTTTCCTCCAGCCAGGTTTGATGGTCCATAACATAAATGTGAAGCATGTCTTCCAACACCTAATTAACCCTTTCAGTCTATCCATCTATCTCAGGTTGATAGGTCATACTAAAGTTGAGCCTAGTACCCATCATTGCCTACAGTTCTCTCCAAAAGGATGAAGTGAAGAGAGAATCTCTATCTGAGATGATCTTATGAGGTACACCATGCAGTTTCATAATATCTTGCAAGAACACCTATGCTACTAATGGTGTGGTAAAGGTAGTATGCACTGGTGAAAAGTGAGCCACCTTGGTCAACTTGTCAACTATCACCATGATAGCATCATGACAGTGAGATAACATAGGGAGACTAACAATGAAGTCCATAGATATGGTGTCCCACTTCCACACTAGTATCTCATGAGGCTAAAGTAGACCACTTGGATGTTGGTGTTCTACCTTCACCCTCTGGCATTCTAGGCACCTAGCTACCAACTTAGCAATATGTGTTCTCATGCCTGGCAAATGATATAACTGTCTCAAATTGGCATGCATATTCTTCAATCTTGGATGTGCTGCATAAGGAGCTCTATGGGCCTCTAGCATGACAAACTCTCTCAATCCTCTGGAAGAAGGTATGTAGATGTGTCCTCTATGACGTAAGAGTCCATCTAACTCCAAGGTATAATCAGCATACTTCCCCACAAGGGCCTCTGAGATCAAATCAACTCACTCACTTCTACATAAATCTCATCTTCATGTAAATGATGAAGAATGTGATCTCTCAAATTTGTGCCTGTAGACATAGAAGAAATCTCATGTTGTCTCTTACTGAAAGCATATGCGACAACATTTTCCTTCCCCTTGATGTAGTGAACATCAAAATCATATTTGCACAAGAACTCCATCCATCTCTACTACCTAGCATTAAGGTTTGATCATGTGAAGATGTATTGTAGACTCTAATGGTCTGAATGAAATTCAAACTGATGTCCTAAGAGGAAATGTTGTCATCTTACTAAATCATGCACAATTGTTGCAAGTTTGAGATCATGGGTAGTGTAGTTGATCTTGTGAGTCTTCAATTTCCTAGACTTGTAGGCTATAGCTCACCCATCCTACATAAGAACTACCCCTAAACCATCTAAGGAAGCATCTATGAAAACTACAAAGTCTATTGAAGGCTCTAGTATAGAAAGAATGGGTGCACTTGTTAATTCTCTCTTGAGCTCCTAAAAATATCTATCACATTTCTCAGTCCACTCAAACTTCTTCCCCTTTCACTGAAGAGAAGTAATAGGGTGTTCCACTCAAGAAAAGCCCTCAACAAACCATCTGTAATAAATATCTAGACCAATGAAACTTCTCACTTCAATCACTATGGTAGGTTATGGCCAATTCATAATGGCATCAATCTTTGATGGATCTACTGAGATTCCATCACTAGATATCACATGACCTAAATACTTGACCTCTAATTTAAATAATGCACACTTAGACAAGCTGACATAAAGTTTATTATCTCGAAGGCACTATAAAACTTGTCTTAGGTTCTCTTCATGTTCCCTTTCATGCTTCGAATAGATTAAGATATCTTCAAGGAATACCACCAAAAACTTGTCAAGGAATGTATGAAATACTCCATTCATAAGACTCATGAATATAGTTGGAGCATTTATAAGACTGAATGGAACCATAGTGAACTCATAGTGGCCATATCTAGTGTGGAATGCAGTCTTGTGGATATCACTATCCATTATCCTCAATTGGTGATATCCTAACTTAAGGGCTATCTTACAGAACACTTGGGCACCCTAAAGCTGATCAAACAAGTCATCAATCCTAGGAATTGGATAATGATTCTTGATGGTTACTATATTTAACTGGCAATAATCCATACACAACCTAAGAGATCCATCTTTCATCTTCACAAAGATCACAAGTGCACTCCAAGGATAAACACTAGGACAAATGTGTCCTTTATCTAATAGTTCCTCAAGCTACAACTTGAGCTCATTAGTAGTCATCCTATAAGGTGCTCTAGAAACTAGTTCTACTCCTGGTACAAGATCTATGTGAAAGTCTACTTCCCTACGAGGTGACATACCAGGTAGCTCTAAAGGAAACATGTCTACATATTCTTAGAAAATGGGATGGTCATCCAGTGAGGCTTCTTGTTCTACCTCATCCTCCCTATCACTAATGATAATAGAAAACAAATGACATCCCTTATGCATGCTTTTCTTAACCTGCATAGTGGAAATTACACGAACGGATACAAGCCTCTAGATTCCAACAATCACAGTAGAATTTCCATCATCATCCAATCATTTGATCAACTTCTTAAGACAATCTAGCTTGGCCTTGTGAGCATAAATCCAATCCATACCAATAACTCAACTGTAAGATCTAAGAGGTGTAACTTTGAGGTCTTCTATGGTGGTTAAGACACCAATCTAGATTGGACACTCTCTAACCATCAAGGGAACAGATACTCTAGCTCATGAAGCTAACTCAACTTCCCACCCAATATCTTTCCTATCTTCCACTAGCCCACAACGCTCCATGACCAATGGAGAAATAAAGGAGTCAATAGCTCTAGCATCAAATAGGATAGAAATTTTACTACCTTTGATCATACCTATAGCCTTAATGGCAGTGGCTTGATGCTCCTCATGGTAGTTGTTAACCACTACAAAAACCCTGTGGGACTTGCCCATGCCCCCAACTATAGGTTCATACATTGTTACCCATTGACTACCTCCCTAAGGAAATTCCCTATCTATGTTCCCCATAGCATCACAAGTATAGCATGGTCCTCATGCTTGAATATGTATGCCCTGAGGTTTGGGATTTTGAGATCCTCCTATCTTAGTAGACCCGGTGTATCCCCCCTTATAGGGTTGTTGTATCTATTTTGGAGGTGTATAAGAGGCATGAGATTTATGGCCCTTCTTAGGACCCTAAGAATGCCACTTCTTGGGCTTTGAGCCCTACTGATCTTGAGGTGGTTTATTTTCCTGGTTCTACTAAGACTATTAAGGCTATTGTTGTTGAGGCTATGGGGTTTTGAAAGACCCTGATGATTTCCTCTGATTCCCTTTCCAAGGGGGCTTCTAATAGCCATAATTTTGTGATGTGTGATTGAGATACTGAGATCCCTTAACAATCTCCTCTACTACCAAGGCCTTGTCACTAGTTAATCATAAGTCTCCTAGTGGTACCATACTATAATCACCTAAAAATGGACAAAGATCAAATAAAAGAAAATCAAGTCAAATCAAAGAAAATAAAAGATATAATTGAATCAAAATGTATAATTAGCCAATCAAAATTAAAATCAAATCCTAATTCAAGATCAATCAAAATTGAGAGCATTTTAATCAAGTGCAATCAAATCAAAATACAATTAAGTCAATTAATTGTATAGTCTTGGATTAAATTAAATTCAACCCATTCAAGGGGTACATGGCTAAAATAAATCAATTAAATCAATTAATAAATCTCAGTTACTCTCAACAACCCAAAAGGAGTGGAAATCCGGGCAACCAATGAGATTTGAGGAAAGGCATTCACATGGATCAAGCCAAATTGAATCTCAATCACTCAAAGTGAAAGAGATTCTTGACCATCCATCTTGTCTACTTGTCCCAAGCTTTGAGGACATAAACTTTGCATTGTCTTCAAAGGGTGGAACCAAGGACTCAACCAAGGCTTAATCATGATCAAATACAACTACACTCCCTACCATTGGAAAATCTATAAAAGGAAGGCCTAATTCCTTCATAATTATCAACCACACATCTGAGAATTACATTAAACCCCTTTCAGTTTGAGCTTAGAAAGGCATTTGAGAGCATAATTAGCATTTACTTTGATAATTGTTAGCAATAGCTTGTTTATCTTTATCATTCTCATTCTAGGACTGTCATTAATGGGAGCTTGTTGAGAGCTATTCATTAACAATCTTAGTTAGAGAACCATAGGATGCTCAATTGATCATTAATTTGCTAAATAGTTTGCTCTATTTCTTTGTGGTTTAATTTAGTTACTGTTTCAATTATTGTTCAACTTTAATTCTATGAAGATACTTTTCTTAGTATACAAAATGGCACCCACCATGGGGAAAAATGTTCTACTTTACTAACTGTATGAAAATTTATCATTATTTTCAAATTTGCATGTGATTAACTCTTGGAATTTTCAGGAAGTAGCGCTTTTGACAAGTCAAGCAGCAATTTTGCCCGGTAAAATAGCACTTTTGATCACTGTTCCAATGCTTTTGTGACAAAGTTGTGCACCTTTGCACTGATCTACAGCACTTTTTCAAATTTTATTTTCAGTCATCGTTTCTTTCAACGCTTCCGCAGAGTTAAAAGAGCAATTTGCTCCTGACTACTAGGCGCTTTCATCAGTTTCCTAAGCACTTTTGCCATAATTTTAGTGCCTTTGCCAAATTTATTAGCACTTTTGAAATTTATTTGTGCTCCTTTTCATTTCACTAACAGATTAAAGTAGCACTTTCAATCAGATTAGCTGTTCTTTTAAGCAATAAAATAGTGTTTTTAACAAGTTTAGGTGCACTTTTGCATAAATTCATAATCTAATTAATGACTGTGGCAAAATGACTTTTGGTATTCTATAGGATGATAGGGCATAAAAAGGTGATAAAACCAAAGAGAAAATTTAATCAAGAAGGAAAAGCATTGGCTAAAAAGATCAAGAAGGATAACTTTGAGCATATTAAAGCGGTTATTGAAGAATCACAAGAGGAAGAAAACTATGTATATCAAAACTATTTTAAGATTGTAGATGCTTACAAGACAAAATTTGTATCTCTCAATTGGATTTTTACTCCTTAGTTCAATTTTTCCCTTAAAAATTCGCAAATAAGGTGCTTAAGGTTCAATACATAAGTCTTTGCTTCTTCAATTTCGATTTGGTTTCCCTCATTGTGATTGGTTGTGTTGACTAACTTGCTGGTGGAAAAGCACATTTGGAAAGAGCTATTGCCAAGGTAAGCTAAAAATAATGGAATCAATCAAAAATGCCCCTAACTTCGGTTAGATACAAAGAATAAGGTAAGCCTCAACTAGTCAATATTTTCCCTTAGCTTGTGGCATTGGTGCATTTCATAATCTAGTAATTTGGATAGATAAAAGGATAAATCAAACATTAAGAATCAAAGCCCCTTGTTTGTGGAAGAGAGTAGAAATACTTGAATCCCTATAGTTAGTGGGTGAAATCAATTGAACAAAATTGTATATTGTGTTTGGGAACTAAAGGAAAAGTTAGGGATATTCTCTTCACCTTTTGGTGAACCAAATTCCCAAACGCTTGACCTTAATTCCATTTTCCTTGCTTTGAATGAACATGCTAGAGAATTAGTGGGCTTGCCTCCCAAGTTGTGCCTTAATGAGGCTAGTGAGAGGGATAGCCCAAAGTGGGATACGCTCACTTTTTTCCATGAGAATCCAACCCACTCAAAAATGAAACACATGCATCCTTAATGGGGTTTGTGACAAATGGATTTTAATTTTTCAACCTTCCTCTAGTAGTCCTCACGAATTGTGCAAAATCATACCTCGGTGTGTATGGGAAGCCCCTTAACATACTTGGGGGATGAGAGATTAAATTCTATTTGAATGGAATTAATACTAAATCCTTGATAAAATAGCAAGACCACCTTCTAGAGCCATGTTTACGAACCAAATCTTGTGCTAGGTAGGTACTTGAAGTGTCTTTTTGTGCAAAACCCATGACAACGTTCTTAAAATCAAATATTTTGTGTTAAGAGGGTAAAAATAGACAAGTGAATGCATGATTGTTGTGTTTGAAATACATAAACAAGTGAGAGATGTCCACCGAAAACTCATCTTACATTTTTTAATCTCTTCAATATAAAATCAACAATTTTTTAATCAAGGATCATTTCCAATCAAACCCTTGTTGGATGCCAGTTTCCACGCGATCCCACTCATGTAGGGTATCATTACCAGGAGATAGCACCCTTTTTGCAAACCAAGGGCAAGAAGTTGTGTACCAAAGTGTTTTTAAGGACCCTAATCAAGAAGAAATTTTTCCAAATCTATTTGAACCAAGACTTCAGGAGATGGTAAATAGATATTCAGCATATCATAATCACAATACCAACAATGCCAATTATAATCCTAAAGAAACACTTGAAGAAAGGGTTGAGAAAGCTGCCCAAGACCTAGATTTCCTAGAGGTTATGTAAAAATTGATAGACAAAGATAAGGAGAACTTATTCTTAAACCTAGCTCAAAAGGGAGTAAAGCTACCCTATGATTTTGATATTGACCAACTCAAGAAAGACCAACACCAAGATGATCCCATGAATGTTATGACTAGGTAGATAAAGGCCTTCCAAGAGAAAATTGATACCATGAATAAGGTAGTTGAACCTAAGGCCTTTTCCATTGAAGCTTTGTGTCCTTTCCCTTTTGACAAAAGCTTAGTTATGGTATCTTTTCCTTTTAATACCATCTTTCCTAAATACGATAAGTACATGGGTAAAACAGACCCACAGGATCATCTAAGGGAGTTTTGTGCCCTAAGCATAGAGTTCATGCACAATGATACATATCTAATGAGACTCTTTCCTAGAAGCTTAGGAGGTCTTGCAATGGAGTGGTTTTCAAAATTAACCCCCAAAATAAAGTCCTTTGAGGAGTTAGCCTCCAAGTTTGTAACCCATTACTCTTATAGCATTGGGCACAAAATCACAATGATCAAGTTATGTGATACCAAATAGAAAGATGGAGAGTCCTTTTTAGGATTTCTATAAAGGTGGAGGACCATTTTTGCAAGGTATCCATGAAGTATCCCAGAGAAAGAGAAGATGGAAATCTTCACCAACAATTTGACCTCAAAAATGAATTATAGGTTACAACTTCAATATCCCCCAACATTTGAGAAACTCATCAAAAATGGGATCAAGATTGAAGATGTTTTGGTCAAAAGAGGTGAAGTTAAATTATTTAAAGATAACAAATCCAACAATAACAACAATAACAGCAACAACAATAATTATTTGCCTAAGTATTTCAATAATCAAGGGTCCAACAATAATAATGATAAATCCAAATCATGGATGAAGAATAAAAATAAAAACCTTGTGAATGACGGAGTTGTGGAGGCCCACACCATAAAGTCAACCCATTTTATCCTACCATATGGAGAAAATTCTTCAAATAATGTTAATCAAACAAACAAAGCTCCATATAATTCCAATAATTCCAATAATAATTCCAACACTTCCAACAATAATGCTAGTGGAGACAAATCAAAATCATCCTACTCCAATTATATTAAAACGAAATTCACCTACTTAGGTGAACCTTTGGAGAATGTATTAAAGACCTTGGTTGCCAATAATGTCATCACATTACCTGATATGAAAGATAATGAACCTGAAGTTAAACCTTATTGGTGGAATGTGTCCCATCATTATGAATATCATCAAAATAGAGGCCACCCAACAAATGAATGCATGAGGTTAAAACACTTGGTTCAAGATTTAATTGACAAGGGAACCATTCAAATTGAAGGACCACAAAATGATGGAGATCATATGACCTTCAAGAACCCCTTTTTGAATCATGAAAAGGGGGAGTCATCAAATACAAATCAAAATCAAAAAAAGGGCAATGAGAAAGTGAACTTTTCTCACACATATGATAACATGATAAATACTCTAAGAGAAGAGGATCAAACCATAAATGTTATCATAGTGAAAAATAAATCAAGGGAAGTATCATCAAATGTTATCACTAGGGGGCAAGCATCAAAAATTATCCTACCTACCAATGCTCCAAAAGTGGTGATATCAAACCAAGCTTCAACATCATCATCAAAACAATACAACTTGGTTGATCAATTACAAAGAACTCCCACTCAAATCTCTATCCTTGAGCTGCTCAAATTATCACCAATTCATAAGGATATCTTGGAAAAAGCCTTGTTGGAAACAAATGTGCCTCTAAATTTGGAGGTAGACAAATTCCAAAACATGGTAGGGCACCTAATCGCACCTCATTGCCTATCATTTTCCGAACAAGATGACATGTCCCTTAATCATCCCCAAAATCTGCCCTTACATATAGAAGTGTTGATCCATAAGCATAGGGTGAAAAGAGTCCTTATAGATGGAGGAGCTGGCCTAAACATTTATACCCTTAGCTTGGTGAAAGCCCTGGGATTTTCTAAGGAGGCTATTGACCCTAAGAAGAAGATAACCATAAAAGCCTATGATGACAAAGAAAGAGCCTCAAAAGGAGTCATAGTATTACCCATTAGAGTTGGTCCCATGCAAAAGGAGACCATATGCCAAGTATTGGACCTAAAGTTGACTTATAATATCTTGTTAGGAAGGCCATGGATCCACAAAATGCAAGCTATTGCATCAACTTATCACCAATGCCTAAAATTCCCATATCTAGGGCAAGAGATAATGATAAGTGGGGATCTAAACCCATTCCAATATTGTAATAATGTCAAACCTATCAATGACTCCTTATTCCCACATAATACTGAAGGGTCTATACCTAAGCAAATGGAATAATGTCAAAGTTCTAAGGACACCCCTTGGTTGAAAGGAAAAGAAAAGATGGAAGATGAAGTTATTATTGAAGACACAACAAAACTCATTAACCAAACTACATCAACTAAAGGAAAAGAGAGGGTTAATGAGGATAACATTATTGAAGAATCAAAAGAAGATCATAGCCAAGCTACTCAAGTATACACCAAAGAGGCCCATTATCAAAAGATGGACCAAATGATGAAGAAATTTGATAAGCAATGTAAGATCAAGAAAAAGGGAGTAGGCAAATACTCCTTATCTATGATGGATCTGTGTGTGTGAATTTTGTACCTAGCTGTAGACACAACACTTTAGTAAAACATTAGAGGTTAGTAGAAATCAAAATCATGCAGTGAAATGGAAGCTAATCTAACCAGGTGATTTACTACCTTCTAGTAGGTGCGAGTATGATATTCTCAGATTGGACCGAGATTAGTGACCTTGACGACACCTAAACGAAGGATTTGAATGCAAAATCTAGACATGAGATGAATGCAAATTAATGTATATTTTTGGATTTTCTATGCAATAAGATGAGATAAATCGATATGAATCTATTCTATATGAGAAGCTAATATGACATGTAATTAATCTAAATAATGATATGAATGCTCAAAAATAATGAAAATCTCACAACAGCTTTGATTCACAAAGATTGATTCTTCGATCACCAATTCACCAGCGTGAGGATGCAATTCGTGGATCGATTTAAAATGAAGAGATGGCCTTAATTTATAGAAATCCAAGACTTTGGAGGTGCATGGAAAAAGCCATAAATCACTCGATAAACTCAGGTTGATTTTTGAGTTATCAAGAATTTAGAGATAGATTAACTCACAAAATCATGCAAATCAGCTTTTTAATTTAAATCAGAAGTTGAGATCAGCTTTTAACTCAAAAGAGAGTTGAGCTTATTTTTAAAACAACTTGAATTGATTTTCTAATTTAAAGTTCAACTGCTTTTTGGATGTGCATAATTAATTATGAATTAATTTAATAAATAGAGTGATTTATCCTCAACTTAACTGATTTTAAAAATAAAACAATTGATTGATGGGTTAATCAATTATTAAATCAAACTTTTATTCAAAAACTATATTATTAAATTTGACAATTGACTTTAATTAATTAAATAAGAATTTAATCAATTAGTCATAGGATATTTGATTTATTGTCAAAATTTAAATAATACAATTTAGGAATAAATATAATTAAATCCAATTAAATAATTAAGTGGCAGTATTAAATCTAATTAATTAAATATTCAGAATATTCAATTAATCAAACTTTAGGATAAATAGGATTTATCGCCAAATAATCATTAAATTAAAGATAATTAGGATAAATAGGAAGAAGGAATATTCCCCGATGCAGAATTTAGGATGATGAATTAAGATTTTATAATGTGTCGATGTGCCTTAGGTTAGGACTTTGATGTCAATTTTGTTTGATGTATCGATATAGGAGGTTAATGAACCTATAGCCCATTTTTGGGGTATTACATTTTTCCCCTCTTTGAATTTCTATGTGAAGCGCAGTCGTTCAAAGATAGTCTATGTATGATGTTGAAACTAATGTTTGAAATTGAAATTGATATGAAATAGAAATTGTGATATGAGACAGAAACTGATTGAAAGATTCGAAGATATTAGGTCTTGAATGACCAAAGATAATGTTAACTATAATAGCAATGAACTGATGATTGTGAAGTGTCAAAATGCCTGATTCTAAACCTTATGGTTGTGAAAAAGTGAGTGACCAATTCCAGACCTGATTGTTGATAAGAATCACATTGGTATCACATCTGAGCCCTTCAGTTATGAAGAACCAAGGAAATAACACTAATGCATCAATGGTTATGAAAAATTGATACAGTTTACAAGATTAAGAGAATACCAGATTGATATGGATCTTGATGAATCTGATATGCCCCAAGCAATGATTGATTTTCCCCAAGCGATGAGGTATTTTTGATGAATCAGCAACTAGATGTGGTTGTTGTCTTGATTACTGAGGAAATATTTGATTTCAAATTTAGATTACAAACTTTGAATGATGTGTAATACCATGCCCCCTTTAGGATTAAAATTGAAATCTAACAAGAAAAGTTAGTGTTGAATGGTTTAGAAGCATGTTAATTAATTTGAGAAGTGGTTGTACACATTCGAGAATGCGTTCTACATCGTTTAGAGGTCCTAAAGACCAAGTTTGACTAGGTTTGACCATGAGTTGACCATGGTTGACCAAGTTGAAATTTTGATAGTTTGATATAAGATAGTTAGTTAATTTTAATTCTAGATTTCTATGATGATTGAAGGTCGATTATGCAAGTAGTTAATAATATGAATGATCTCAGATTTTGATTTTGATCCCAAAAAAAGATTCTACTTGTTTCATTGGAGGAACCTTCATGTAAGATTCAACCCTTGTGTTATGTTTAGCATTTTTTGGTTTTGAAGAATCGTTTAAGTGTTCAAGCAATTTGGGAGATCATGAAAAGTGCAAAATGTAAAATGACATGAAGAATGAAATGCAAACTATTATCACTATATAAAAAATTTCCAGCTTCGTGCTAAACATTTTTGAAATAATCCAGTTTGTAGACCTGATGGAAAGGTTTGAATGGTGAAAACCCTAAGTTTGTTGGGAGCCCTAGATAATCCTAAGTGTTGTTATAATTTCATGTTACCTTTTTGGCTCACTAACTCTCCAAATATGCATGTGCTAATTTTCAACCCCTTTTACCCATCACTTTACATGTTATATTGTTAAAATGTCTGATGCGATCACCTTTTAATTAATTCTTTCAAGGCCTAAGTTTCCAGTTAATTGTTCAATAGTTTGTCCCCCTTGAAACTTGTGGCTATCATTGAACCGCAAGACTACCTATTGTTAGAATGTTTGACATGCGCTTTAGCGATGAAGCACCATCTGTCTAGGTGGGCCCGTCAATAAAGTTGTATTGAAGATTAAACAATAGATTAATCCTATGGCTGTCGTTATACCGTTGGACTAAGTTGATATCCTTTTAAGCTTGCACTTTAGTGACAACCATTAGATTCTCCTTAAAGGAAGAGGTTTGCGGTGGGGCCTAAGGTGCCAGGTCATGACAATGTGTTCATTTTCCATTGGTTGTTGGGAGTTGTGATCTAGCGATTGTCAGGATGACTAGTATCGACAAGGAGAAGGTAAGGAGGCCCACCTACTAGTTCTTCACAACGTGGCATCTTTTGACTTGACAAAAAATAAGTGAGGTGTCAAAGTAGGGCCGGCCTTCTTGGATGGTTAAGGTTTGATAAGATCTCACGGTTGTCGTTATACCATTGGGATAAAGTGCATGATTTTTAAGGTCAGCGGTATAGCGATGACCATTGATCTTGCTTGAAGATGATGATGGAAAGGTGGGTCCTTTGTTGCCAGTTCTTGATGATACGGTCATTTCTAATTGGCCAAGCACAATGATAACATGCTAGGTTGTCAGTACACTTGACACCGAGGATAAAGTTAGGGTTTTTTGCCTGCTGACCTATCTGACCTGGCATCTCCTAATTCGATAAAGTTTTTAAAGGGAAGCTATGGGGCCAAAGTCTCTTAAATTATGGGGATCATTTGATTAAAAGGTATTGAAGGTTGTCGTTATATCTTGATCTGACTTTCCTGACAGTTTTGGGTTAGCGCTTTAGCGACAGGGTGACACCTGTCCCCTCCAGGCAAAGTAAAGTTTAATTTTCTCTTTTCCCGCATGGTTAAAATGAAATGTTCTCATTGGTTGAGAACTGATTTGTGGAAAAGTAATACAAGGTTATGCTGTTTAATTTTTCAACCATCCGATGCGCCTAAAGGGAAACAAAATCAACAGTCCAAATTCAAATTTCTACTCTGTGACATTTTTCACATCCTATGAGTGTTGAGGCCACCAACTTTCAGTAATGGCAGACTTAATGAGCTATGTGCAAATGGATTGTAGATAGTTGGCAACATTATATGTCTAAATTTGATCGTTGCTTCTCTTTACCACTCTCATAAGTTTCCTGGTGAACTAGATTTTCCTCTAGAGCGATTTCAAGCAAAGTTCTCTCAGGTGCTTGGTAGGTAAAATTTTCCTGAATTCAAGGGTTGTTTGAAGTCTATAAAGAAATTATAAGAGGAATTGTGTTGCTAGCTGATAAGTATTTAGGTTTTTCTTAGGTTTTTATATATTGTTCTAAGAAGCCCTAGTTTCAAAATGTCACCAAAAAGGAACCTATCTGGTAAGACAGAATACAAGGACAGGGGTATCTTTGAAGATTTGATGCAACTACTACCGCATTTAGATAATGGGGCAGCTAGACTCAAGGAATTGGTCCCAAGAAACCCTAGGGATTCAATAGCTAAGGCAATCCATGATAGAGGAAATTGGATGAGAGATGCTAGGGTGGGTAAAGATCATAACGATCTTATTTTATTCAAGTCAGCCTACTCACAAAGAAATTCTTGTGCCCCCCTTAGTAATATTTGGCAATTTGATATAGGGAATTTGGTGGTCCCTGGAGTATTCATGGATGCATAATTGTTGATCCAAATTGCCAAGTGTTATGATCCTATGACAAAATGTGTCAAGGACATAAATAGGAAAGACCTAATCAGCATCATAGATGATGAGATCAAGGAGGTTTTTTCACTAAATGACCCTTCTGTTGGGTTGGAGAAGATAGATTTTATAGAGTTCACAGAAGTATATGAGGCACATAGGGATTATTTGAGAGCAGGGCCTCTAAGGGAATTTTTGGAAGAAATTGGATCAATGTGTGTTATCAGTGCAAGCACACTAGAGCCTTTTAGGCTGGACTTGTTCAGTAAGAGAGCACAGGGTCTCTACAAGTCTTTGACTTTGATTCTAGGGCATGATGAGGCCACTCATATGCCAATACCATATATGTTTATGATGGTACAATCACTACACCCCCAATTGGCACTAATTTTTTATTTTGCCTCTCATTTGGCTAATCTTATCCATGAGCGATTAATGGGGATCAAGAACATGAAAGTTAATAGGCCTTTTGGGTGGTATTAAATGCTTATGCATATGTTCCTATACAAGGGTGAGCAATTCTTCAGCTCAATAGTCAACATTGTGAAGGAGAGAAATGGAGAATCCCTTCTAGTCCAATTATGGACTACAACTTTGTCATGGGATAGAGTTGATGCTAGCTACATTTCTTTTGATAGAGACTTTGCTTCAAGGCTCATAACTCTCTTATTTTTTGACAATCCAAGGATTCCAAGAGAGTTGTTAAGGTTAATCAGACCAAAGGAGTACTATCAGGACATCACCATAGTCCACAATTTTGGTGATATAATTTTATATCTAGCTTCCACAGTTTTCAAAGTATATGGTTGCAAAGTGGCACCATACATTTTACCCTATCAAGTCTCATTGAAATTAGGATATGCTAAAATTTTGAGACAAATTGGTGACTTGCAGGAAACTACTCTCACCGATAAGGGAAGGGGAAATTTCTTCCCAGACATTACTATAGCTCATCAGTATGTTATTACTAAAGCGGGATGGGTAAATTTGAATAAAGTTTTGCAACCCTACAAAATGACAATGGCCACTATCAAATGTGCAAACACAAAGGGTTTCCTATCAGGAATGTTCAAAGACAAGGTAAGGTGTGCTCTCATAGAACACCAATTTAATTTCCCTGAAGATGTGATAAGGAATGAGTTTGACCTTCAAACTCAGGAAATTAAGAAGGAAAAGTGGGTCATCTACAAAAAGACTATAGATTTCATTAGGAATTTTGATAAGGCTTATGACCCACTGAAGGGATTTGAACCCTAGGCTAGGAAATTTGATGCCCTTATGGAACATTTTGAAGGGGTTATGCATGCAGTGAATGAAAAGAAAATCATGGTCAATAAGGTAGAGCCTGATAGGGCCAAACAAATTCTGAGTCAGCCAAGGTACATGAAATTGACTCCTAAGGGAACATACACTATACAAAAGAGAAGTGGTTACAGTATCTTTTTGCCAACACAATAGAGAGGTGAGGATCTTCCCTCCACCTCAAGAGGAAAAAGACCCATAGATGATCCATTAATGCAGGCACCCTCTCCTAAGAGGCAAAGACAAGAAGAATCAAGGCCAAGAGAGAATGTCTATTATCCTTCTCAGTCCCCTATCCAATTAGATGAACATGGGGTGGTAGAACAATTGGTACAAATGAGGAATGAGGGGAACATCTTGGTTTCAAATGATGAGTTACAAGAGGGGATGCCAGAGGCACCTAAGGATGTTGCAATGGATCTCATTGTTGCTAAATTTGAGGGTAAACAAATGGACCCTATTTTGAAACAAGCTAGTGATTTATTTCTTGTTGATGACAAATTTGTCAAAACTAGGGCATTCTCCCAATTTCTATGGAGAATGAAAATAAATCAATTTAAGGAAATTTGTGAAAAGAAAAAGGAAGAATTCCCTAATAGGGATATCATAGAGATTGAAAATGAGACCAAAGCAGAAATGATGAAGCAGTTTGAAAAGGTTACTCCTAAGGAGGGAAGGGCTATGGTCCATACTACATGAGTGTTGATTCTACCAAAGTGGGATATTGATGATGCAATAATCTTTGATCAAGTTAGAAAGAGCAAGGTGAAGACTCTTGCTATAGAAGAACAGGCTCAACAAGCTACCAAAGGAACTACTTTTTCAAAGGATCATGCTACCTTGGTGATGTGGTCCCTTAAGAGGGAGGAGAACAAAGGAAAGAAAGAGGCTCTCTCTGTAGGGAATGTAGGGAATTTATTGGTACAAAGAGGAGGTGAGACTTCTGGAGTAGAAGATTCAAACCTAATTTTGGAAACTACCAAGTTCAATGTTAAAATGGTAGAGAAATATGCCCAAGAAAAAGAGGAGCTCAAGCTCAAATTTGAAACTGTCCTCAAATCTTACAATGAGCTCAAGATAGAGCTAATTCAAAAGGACAAATTAATTGCTGAGCTATCAGGACCACAAGATCATAGGTCACCACAACTGATGATAGCTAACAAGCCTATAGTTGCTTCTTCATCAAGCCCAATTATTGAATTTCCACCATCACCATTCCCAGACACCAGTATGGATGTAAGAGTTATTTGGGAGAAGCAGTGATTAACTGATGAAGCTAATAAATTGAGGGAAATAAGGGTACAATTGGAGAAGGAAAAGGATGAACATGTGAAGGCCATAGCTTTGGAAAACTAGAAATATGAAGAAAAAATGACAAATGCAATAATGCAATTTGCATATGATTTAAAGCCCTCAATTTTCTATAATCATGTCAGCAAGTTACATGATTTATTTGCAGCTTTGAATAAGGAGAAAACTGAGATGTCACCAGTTTTGAAGAAATGGATTGAGAGGTCTCCAAATGTGAAGCTTTTTTGTATGTTATCAAAAGGCCAAGAGGACCTTGATCCACTTATTAAGCCAATGCATCAAGCTGTGAAGAAGATAGTGCAGTATGGCATCATTTTGGATAGTTTTATAAGAAAATCAAGTTTGATGAGAGGAGAATTGATGCTTTCAAATTATGAATTGGTCCCTACCATTCTCACAGAAAAAGGAAAATTTAAAGAATCATATCTGTGGAGAGAAGAGATGGATGCACTTCTATCAGAAAGGGTGACTGGTGTCTTAAATGACACCTATTCTTTTAGCAGCACCATCAAGCTATTAATAAATGCAAAATCAATGTTTGATACCATTCAGCACAAGGTCAGCCAAATAGAGAGTGAGTGGGAACAGTTATCAAGTAAGAAGGCTGAGTTTGCAAATTTTGAGTTCCCAAGTGAAGAGGTATACAATAAATGGAGGTATTAGTATATACCTCATGTTGAGAAAGTAGATATTCCACCAGCCTCTTGAAACAAGTAAGAAAGTTATTTTTTGAGCAATCAGGGTTGTTGAGATGCAGAAAGGCATTTATTATAGAATTGACTACCAGATATTGCAATCAAATTTGTTGAAAGAAGCTGAGGACAGCATTGAAGACATAAAGAAAGGTGGCTCATCTACAAATATCTCATTTGTTTCTTTAGTATATTTATTGTAACAAAATAGGGTTGTAAAATTTTAGGGTTAGAAATTTTGTAAACCCTAGAATGATTGGTAGCTTGTTTGCATTTCCTTGTATATAAAGGTTTTTGCATGGTCATTCTAGGCATTGAGAGTTTAGAAGTAAAAAAGATAGAGATTTTGGAACCCTAGCCCTCAATTGAGGATTGTAAATTTTGTATCATTCTTATCAAAGAAATAGAGAAGAAGTACAGGTTGTTGCTACTATTCTACAAGCTTATTGTTCAGAAAATGATGTATACAACGTTCAAGGTTACGCTCAATACAAATCTCAATTTTTTGTCTCTCCTTTGAGTTTATTTTGTAAATCTTTAAGTCTTTCTAAGATTTATATGTAGGTGTTTGGCTTTGAGTTCTGATCTAGGATTGGATTAAATATTGCTCGGGGTGGGATACATGTTTACTGAATCTGTTTGAGGATTTTCTATAAGTAGAAAAGAGTTGATGTGTTTGTATTTATGTCTAAAGACAAAATTCTCTTCAAAACATCTTTGTATGCATTCTGTCTTCTAATATTTTTCCCAATGGATAGGGCACTGGCATGTATTTCCCTATCTTTCCTTTGATTGAAATCTTGTAATCCTAAAACATTCAATCAATACCAGTCTTTTACATTTTATTTTACGTTATATGTTGTTCTACCCAGTGATGGAGAGTCAATGAATAATAGGTTTTTGTTTAGTACTTTCTCACTATCATCTATTGTAAGATTCAGTATTAGATAAAGAATAGAGTTATATCTATTGGATCAGGTGTACCCACCTTGGTTTTGTAGAGCCAAAAGTGAAGAGAGCAGTCTTGTCCCTATAGTTGGTCCAATTGCTTATAGATTTCCCATATTTGGAATTAACCTCTCCTTAACATCAGTCATCAGCATATTGGTGTCTCTTGGAGTGTAAAATCTTTTGAAGAACCAACACAAACCTAGGACCTAGGACCTAGGACCTAGTCACTGATCATGTGTCGATTTGTTATCATCATTGAACTTTTTAGGTAACTAGATAAATCAATACAACACCCACTAGTTAGGAAACTATAGACATATGAATATCGATTTGTATGCACAAGAATCAATACAACACCCACTGGTTAGATAACCATGGACATATGAATATTGATTTTATTTCAGAATGTCAGAGTAGATATAAGCACCAAGGCACAAACACCAGCATGACCTAAATATCATGTCCATTCTGATATAGAAACTTGTATAAGCATCAAAACATAGACGTCATGATGACCAGAATATGCCTTGCATTACAAACACATCAAGAAGTCAAGAGATCATTCTAAATCCAATGTGAATTACCCGTAGTGACCCTTTATCGTTCACATCCTTAGGTAAGATCGCATTTCACAATAGGAGAAACAACTCACTCAAAAAAAAGACAATAGTTAGATCAAACTTCCTTGAATTTTCCAAGTATCAATGGTCAAGGTATGCATGGCCATCCAATTTGAGATAGAGGCTCTTACAGTCGGACACCATTTCAATCTAGAATTTCCAAAGTTGTTATATTTTCACATACAAATAGAAGATAGAAAAGATTATGCCCCCATTCATCACTCTCTAAATCCTATAAAGGACATCATTGAAGAGTTCGAGGGAACATAATATGCAAAAAATCTTGATGTGAATCAATAAGCATACAAGGAGATAAAAGCATGTAAAAAGCATAGATTGTTTTCATTTTGTCTTTGATGTTTGATTGCATTGTTGTAGATGCAAAATCCTTTCTGGAGACAAGACTGACTGACTGACTTGAATGAAGCTTTAAAGGACTTTGACTAGATATGACATGTCTAAGATACATTGGAGGCCATAGGATATGACATTGATTACCCCCAAGTGTTAAGCATTGATAGGATACAGACGCTTGAGCTGATTGGTGTACAGATTGACTTATTGAAAATAGGAATGCAGAAACAAACCAGGAAATATGTACAACCTAAAGCAAGACTGAAAGCTGGGAAAGACCAAGATTACACTGATAGATGGAGCATTTTAAAATAAGTGGCACCCGTTTGCCAGGTTTTCACCATCTTGGCAGAGATTCTATTTTTTCTACCAAGGTGACTATTTCCAGGTTTTCACCAAGGCACTTTTTTCTTTTTCTCATTTTTTTGTATTTTACATTTTTTGCAATTTTTTTGTACTTTTGATATTTTTTACTTTTTTTAAGAATCATCAAGGTGCCTATTGCTAGGTTTTCACCAAGATGTTCATTTTTTTCAGGACTTTTTCCAATTTTTATAATTTTTTAGGACATTTTACCATAGACTGAATGCCTTAGGCATAGAATTTCTTCAAATGGAGAATGTTGATTAGTTCTCAAAGCTATTCTCCTTCAGTCATTGAGAGTTGATAGGCACCAGAGCCAAAAGTAGTAGTGATAACAAAGGGACCCAGCCAATTGGGTTCAAACTTCCCCTTGCATTCTTGATGTGATTGATTTTTAGGATTCTCTCTCAAGACTAGATCGCCAACCTAAAATTCTCTATGTCTGACTTTCTTATTGTAGCCTCTAGACATTATTTTTTGATACACTCTGAGATGATCATACACTGCTTGTCTATGCTCATCTAGTAGTTCAAGTTCTTGCAACCTAGACACTCTATAGTCATCATCAATTACTAGACCATGCATTCTAATTCTTAGTGATGGGATTTCAACCTCAATAGGTAGAACTACTTCAAACCCATAAATTAAAGAAAAAGGTACAACCCCAGTAGGCATTCTGATACTCATTTTGTAGGCTTGGAGAGCTGTATTGATCATGAGATGCCAGTCTCTTCCTTTTTTATTAACTATACAGTGCAAGATTTTCAACAGATTCTTGTTAGAAGCCTCTGCTTGTCCATTCCCTTGAGGATAGTAGATAGATGATCAATGTTGTGTAATCTTGAATTTAGCACATAAATCATATAGATCTTTGTTCTTGAATTGTCCACCATTATCTGTGATTATGGAATGAGGTATCCCATATCTGCATATGATATAGATCAATATGAACATAGATATTTGTTTTCCAGTTGCTTGTGTCAAAGGGACTTCTTCTACCCATTTTGTAAAATAATTTGTAGCTATGATTATATGGGTATGTCCATTAGAAGAATGAGGATGTATAGCTCCTATAAGATCAAAGGCCCATTGATGAAAAGGCCATTGTGTAGTGAAGGGAATTAGATCTCTCCCTAGAGCATGAATTAAGTTTCCATGTACTTGGCACTTTTGATAGTTCTTAGCAAACTTGATAGACTCTTTCTCCATTTCAAGCCAATAGTACCCAACCCTAATAATTTTTTGAGCTAGTGTTAAACCGTTTGAGTGTGACCCACAAATACCATCATGGACTTCCTCTAATGTACATCTAGACTCTTCCCACTCTAAACATCTAAGTAGTGTACCATCTAGACCTCATTTGTATAGATCGTGACCAATGATGACATATCTGGAGGCATTACAAATAAGGTATCTCTTTTCATGATGGTTAAAGGTATCAGGAATGATTTGGTCTTTGAGATAGGAGAATAGGTTTTTATATCTGGATGAATTGTGACCTACAATAGTGCAAATCATGCGGGTATTATGGGAGTCCTATGAAGGATAAGATAGTGCTTCCACTAGGAACTCATAGCGTAGCTCATGTTCAAGCTATTGTAATAGAGTAGATAGCGTTGCCATTGCATTGGCAGCCTTATTCTCTATTCTAGGTATTTGCTCAAATGAGATAGATATGAAATACTTCTTTAGATCATCTACCATTCTTTTGTATGGAATGATCTTTTCATCCTTAGTCTAGTACACATCATTGACTTGATGGATAACAAGTTGGGAGTCTCCATGAATGTGTATCTTTGTTACTCTCCACTCAATTGCTAGTTTCATGCCATTAAGAAGGGCTTCATATTCTACAATATTATTTATGCAAGGGAACTTTAATCTAAATACTTTAGGTATGGAGTATCCTTGAGGAGTTATAAATAATATGCCTGCTCCTAATCCATTCTGTGTATAGGAGCCATCAAAGAATAACTACCATTCTCTAGAAGAAAGAGTCATGATAGAGGAATCTAGAAATTCCATTTGCATTGGTGTATCATCAATCATAGGTGCATCTGCTAATTGATCAGCAATAACCTATCCTTTTATCCATTTCTTTCAACATATTCAATGTCAAATTCACTTAAGCGCATGACCCATTTAGCTAATCTACCCATGAGGGCAGCTTTTCTTAGTAGGTACTTTAGTGGATCAATCTTAGCTACCAAATGTGTGGTATGTGCCAACATGTAATGTCTTAGTTTCTATGATGAAAAGATCATAGCTAGACAAGCCTTCTCAATCATAGAATAATTATTTTTGTATGCCACCAATGTTCTACTGATATAGTATATAGCTCTTTCCTTTTTGTTCTCATCGTGTTGTGTAAGCAATGCCCCCAGTGATGTATCTATAGCGGAGACATATAAGATCAAGGGCTTCCCTAGAATGGGAGGCATCAAGATAGGAGGATTTGATAGATACTTCTTGATATGGTTAAAGTTGTTCTCACATTCTTCATTCCATGCAAATGTCACACCTTTATGTAATGTTTTTGTAAAAGGTTGTGATATGTCTGCTAGCTGAGATATGAAGCATCTAATAGATTGAACTCTCCCTTGCAATGTCCTCATTTGACTAATATTCTTTGGAGGTTGCATCTCCATTATAGCCTTTACTTTAGCTGGATCAACTTCAATGCCCTTCTTTGAAACTATGTATCCTAAGAGCTTTCCAGAAGTGACACCAAAAGCACACTTCTTAGGATTTAGTCTAAGAATAAATTTTTCCATTATGTCTAGTATATTGCTTAAGTCATTTAAATGTTTAGCTCTAATCATAGATTTTGCTAAAGTATCATCAACATAATCCTCCATAGTCGTATGCATCATGTCATGAAAAATAGATGTCATGGCTCTATAATATGTAGCACCAGCATTCTTAAGCCCAAATGGCATGACATTCCAACAAAAGGTGCCCCATGCACATGTGAAAGTAGTTTTCTCTTGATCCTCTGGAGCAATTTTTATTTGATTATATCCAGAAAAACCATCCATTAAAGAATACATCTCAAAGCCCATAGTCACGTCCACTATCATATCAATGTTAGGTAGTGGAAAATCATCCTTACAGCATGCTCTATTTACATCTCTAAAGTCTATGCACACTCTAATTGATTTATCTAGTTTTGAAATAGGTACAATATTAGAGATCCATTCTACATAATCAATAACTCAGATGAATCTAGCTTTTAGTAGTTTATCTAATTCAGCTATTACCAAGAGTGCAAAATGAGGATACATCTTTCTTAATTTTTGTTTAACTGGTTTTACTCTAGGAGCTATAGATAAATGGTGCATTATAAGATCAGGATCCAACCCTAGCATATCTAAATATTTCCATGCAAAGTTGATCTTCTACTCTGTGAGGAAGGTTGTAAATTTTTGCTTCTCTTCTTCTAATAAAGATTGTGCTACATGGATCAACTATGGTTCTTATGTTGTTCCCAAGTTGATGGATTGAGTGGGCTCAATTAGAACTGGAGATCTTTCCTGTAAATGACTCAGAAGGACATCAAATATCTCATCCTTAGGCACCTTAGAGAGGTTTTCACCTTCAAATATGTCTTTTATTTTTATTTTTGTAGGTTCTGAGGCTGCCACAAAGTGGTTTTCACCCTCAGAACTCCTTTTCTTTTTATTCTTATTCTTATTTTTCTGACTAAGATATTTGATGTTTGACTTCATCATGCTAACACTCAGTTCACTGATGGAAGTCCTCATAGGCTCAACTACATTGAGGTAGCAAGCAATGGCATAGTCATTCGGGAAGGTATAAATACCATGGCTCGGGTTTATGGAGGTTTGATCAAGAAGTTCAAGATAGTGGATAGTCAAAGTGGTGAAAGATTGGGAAAGAGTGTTTATGGATACGGATCTATCATCATTGGTCCTAACCCGACGCTCCAGTTTAAAGGTGATATTACAACTTAAGATATTCAATTTGTGAATAGGCTCAATGTCATTATGGGAGTCCACTTCAGCCATCGGTGGATCAGACTCGATAAGTTCATCATTTCGCTCTAGACTTATGTTAGGTTTAGGTGCATATTGGTGTATAACATCAACATGTTTCTCTATAATAAGCCCATCTTCTTCTGGAATGGCTCCCCATTCATAGTCATTAGATTCTTCATCTATGCCTCTAGGAAATCTAAGAACATGAGTAAAGTCAGGATGAATACCCCAAGAGGGGTTACCCTCAGATTTTGATTTGAATTCATACTCATGGGAATCTATCTCAGAATAACTACCACCTTCCTCTTTTTGATTGCCTTTAAGATTAGTCAGTTCTTGTGTTGCAACCATCTCTTGCTCTATAGTAGGTTCTTGTGTTTCTACTACATTAATTCTTTTTATTGGATCATCTTCAACTTCAAGGAAGTCTTTGATTTCTTTAGGCAAATGCTCATAAGGAATGAGCTCATCAGTGGTGTCTGAATCATCACTATTAGATTTTTTAGTTATTTCCCTCTTTAGTTGATTTTCTCTAGAAGGCTCAATTTGTTCTAGAGCATGTGGGGAGTTCTTGCTAAGATAGAAAGGCTTCTTTGTGTATCCTAGACCTATCATATTCTTGTTGACTCAACCATGATGTTCAAGAGGTGATAGAAGACCTTTACCTTGTAGTCCTAGAGGTCCTTTTCCTTTATATCCCATCTTAGCTATCAGTTTATCCCCTGGGCCATATGACTTAGAAGGAATCTTCAATACTTTAGAGTCACTAGGTGGGACAACTTGGGATTCAGGTTCATCTTTGTAGAGCCTTGCAAGCATAGCTTCATCTTCTTCAAATTCTTTCTTAGATACTTTTTCTGCAACAAATTTTCCTTTATATGCCTCAAGAGGTTCCTTAGATTCTGGTTTGAACTATTTTAGAGCTTGCCCATAAGACTTAGGTGAGATAGGAAGAGATGTCAAAGACAAAACTGGCTCTATAGTATATTATCCCATACTATTTTCTTTGATATTGACCTCTTTTGCAATGTCTTCCATCTTATATGTGGATGTTATATCTGTTTTCTTAGTGGAAGATTCTTTGTTATTAGGAACAATTTTATCTGCATTTTCCTTCAATGCATTGCAAGTTGTTGACATGTCATCTAGAATGGTTACCTCTACTCTATCACAAGGAAATTTCAAGAACTGATGGTATGTAGAAGGAATAGCTTTCATTTCATGTATCCAAGGTCTCCCTAGAAGGATGTTGTAAGCCAAAGGTATATCAAGAACTTGACATATAGTATCTCTGATGATAGGACCTATTCTAATAGGCAAGACAATTGTTCCCTAGGAGGATCTTTCTTCTTCATCATATGCTTTGATAGTTATTTTCTTTCTAGGATCAATGGCTATTTTTGAAAATCCCAATTGTGTGATCAAGTTGTAAGAACAATTATTCAAGCCAGTGCCCCCATCTATCAACACACATTTGACACGACGGTTTTGGATCAAGACTTCAATATGTAAGGGCTCATTGTGTGGATGACTCAAGGAGTTATCATTGTCCTCTAAAAAGGAGATATACTATGGAGATGTAAGATGACCAACCATAGCCTGGAATCTATCTAAATCAAGGTTATCAGGAACATTGGATCTGAGTAGAGCTTTGTCTAAAATGGCTCTATGAGCTAGGGATATCTGAAGCAACTCAAACATGGAGATTTTAGCATTTGTGTGCTAGAGTTGTTGGACAATACTATAAAAAGAAGGCCTCATGTCCTTAGGATTTGAAGATTTAGATGTGGCTCTCTATTTAGAAGCAAAAGATAGATTGAACGGCACCTTAGGGACATCTGAAAATCCCAATTATGTGATCAAGCTGTAAGAACAAATATTCAAGCCAGTGCCCCCATCTATCAACACACATTTGACATGACGGTTTTGGATCAAGACTTTAATATGTAAGGGCTCATTGTGTGGATGACTCAAGGAGTTATCATTGTCCTCTAAAAAGGAGATATACTATGGAGATGTAAGATGACCAACCATAGCCTGGAATCTATCTAAATCAAGGTTATCAGGAACATTGGATCCGAGTAGAGCTTTGTCTAAAATGGCTCTATGAGCTAGGGATATCTGAAGCAACTCAAACATGGAGATTTTAGCATTTGTGTGCTAGAGTTGTTGGACAATACTATAAAAAGAAGGCCTCATGTCCTTAGGATTTGAAGATTTAGATGTGGCTCTCTATTTAGAAGCAAAAGACAGATTGAACGGCACCTTAGGGACATTTGATTGATTTGGGATTTATCCTTGTAGGTGTGCTTGAGCTTGTGATCGATTAACTGCATTAGTTGATTGATTTTCTCTATCTCTTCTTACAATTGTGATGACATTGCAATGCTTAGATAAGCTTGGTTCAACCATATTGATAATAGTATTATTTCCAGGATAGGCATAATTGACCTTAGCACCCACATTAGGCTGAGAAGATGAATCTCCTTGGCTATGCTTTGGAAATGGTTCAGTGAATGTTGTGTGATCATTATTTCTTTTAGGATTATCAATCATGATTTCTCCATTATCAATCTTGTCTTGAATGGTATGCTTCAAGCACAAGCAATTATTAGTTTTGTGACCTTTACCCCGATGGAAATCATAGAATTCATTCTCTCTCCACCATTTTAGCTTAGGGTTAGGATCAGATTGTTGGATCTTAGGCAAAGAGATGATGTTATTAGCTAGCAGAGTTCTCATGGCTGATTCCAAAGATTCTCCAAGAGGAGTGAACTTTCATTTATTATTAGCAGACCAAGATTTTTATTCTGGCTTCTTTTGAGATGATTTGAACACCTTTTGTTCTAAAGCTTTGATGGCTTGGGTACCGATGGTTAGATTGAAAGTAGGTGCCTTAGATGGGGCATGGAGATTATCAACAATGCCATCTATGATGATGCCCTTATTCTTGTTCTAATTTTTTTTCTTATCCTTAGAACTAGATTCATACTTGTCCTTTTGAAGTGTGACATCTCCTTTTTTCACAAGTACTTTATCAATTTTGATTGCATTGTCCACCATCTTATCAAAAGATGTGTGATTTTGCATTTGTAAAGAGTAGTTGATTTCTGGAACAAGATTGTTGATGAAGATTTCTAGCTTCTCAGTTTCTGGAATAGGCCTAGCATATAGAGAGAATTTCTTTCTCCATCTTTTGAGAAATGTCAGCAATAGTTCTCCTAGATATTGTTTGAGATTGCAGATATCAATCATGGTGACTAGATGTTGGATGTTGTAGGAGTATTGCTGATAGAATAATTTGATCAATTCCTCAAAGGTTTTGATTATAGGAGGCATTCTAGAGAACTAATGAATGGCTAACCCTCCCAGAGATCGGGGGAAAAGATGCATTAGATAGATTGGTTCGTGCATGAACTCCATAGATTGAGTACAAAATTCTTTGACATGATCTTGAGGATCAGATTTTCCATCATACTTATCATATTTTAGCATTTCCACCCTCTTAGGGAATGGTGGCATATACAAGTCTTTATCAAATGGAAAAGGACATAGGGCCTCCATGGAAAACTCCTTAGGTTCTTTTTCTTTTTCCATTTTGTTAAGTTTTACTTGCATGGCATACACTTGTTTAATCATAGCTGAAATAGGAGTTTCTTCCTCATGTGTAATGATATCTTCCACATTAAAGTTGGGAGGAAGTTTAGCTCCTTGATGAGCTAACTCTAGAAAGTATGTTTCTCTATCTTCTTTCAAGAAATGTTTCATCATTCTTTTGAAGTTATCATCATTTTGATATTGAGCAATTTTAGCAGGTGTAGGTTCTTGATCCATACCATGTTGAGACTAAGCTCTTTGAGAGCCATTGTTTGTCCCTACTTGAGACATGTTAGGATTTTTAGGGCTCCCTAGGATAGATCGAGGAGGAGTTTTTTTATTACCTTCGTGAGTTGATGGAGGGGGTATGTAACCAGTTTTTAATCGAAAGTTTCCAAGACCATCATCTTCGTAAAGACCAGAATTGTAGAGTTGTTCAAGAGTTGGCCCCTGGATATGAGTCAAAGGTAAGGTATGAGATGTTTCCCTTGATTTCTTGTGAGAGGAAGCTCTAGTTTCCACCATTAACCTTCGGTGAAGCAAACGAATATGATGAAGACAACTGAAGAAATATATGATTCAAGAAGATCAAATGACGCAACCTTGTCAAATTTTGGTTGATTGAGGATAAGATTGGATGTAAATGAAGGATACTATGCCCTAGATGTATGGGTAGATGCCCAAAAGATAGCAGACACGAGTTCACAACACTTAGCTATTTTGAAGATGGATTGAAGATTGATAGTTATGACAAGGTTTTGACACAAGATTAAAAAGATTCAAATCAATTAAATAGAAGGCTGAATCGGATTCAAAAGGCCACTTTAATAAAATGATTGGATTCTTAGTAGTTGTTTCTCTATTCCTAACACAGTGTTTTATTTGACAGATTCTAGAAATAGGCTGAAAAGCTAGGTATCTAGCAATTCTCACAACTTTCTGGCAATTTTTCAAAATTTCTCAAATGACTTTTTGCAGGCTCGTACGACAGTGGGTAGGGTATGAAATGACAATTGACAAACTCATATGACTTGTAAAACTCACATGATAGTTGATAGCAGGGTTTTTGATTTTTTTGAATTGTCTGGCAGCAAAACTCATACAACAATATACCAGCTACCATACGACAATAAGGGGGTCACGAAATGATAATTTCCAAAACTCGTATGACTTTATGACCTTATGAGATGAATTTTGACTCCAGAAAGGTGTTTAACATCAGATTTTTCAATTTTTAGGTTTTTAGTTTCAAATTGTTCACAAAATTGTCTGTCCAGGTTTGAAGATTGTACTGGATTGATTCATTCTTAGTAACTGGATAGATAAATAGGCATGCAAAATAACAGGCAAGTGATTTCAAGCACGTCTGTAAATAATGAGCAGGGGACAAAGCAACCCTATGCATGAACAACCAAGTGACTGAATGTGCTAATCCCTAGGAGTGCTAACAGTGTATGTTCCAAAAAGTTTTGCAATAACACACATGTTCCTAGAAAATGAAAAATTGGCCTCACTAGGGTTAGTAGTAATGATCTGACTCTACAACTTTTGTGATCTCAAGAGGGTGAACTGCAATCCAGGCACATCAGGGTTTTGACATAGTCTGAGAAATTAATCAACCAGGAGCTGCTAGGGAGATTTGATAGCCTGACAAGAGACCACACCTGTGAAGATTTCCTCCACAAGGACATTTAAATAGCGGCTGCTGCTACCACGATGAAAATGGCTATTACCACTTGAGGTTCCATCAACGTGGTTTACCCAATTAAGGGAATGTCCACTATGGTTAACCCTCTTTAAAGGTGAATCACAAAAGATACCACATGGAGACTGGTTCCAGATTGAAGGATCTGAGTTTTTGATACTACCCAAAAAGGGACTAGAGCATAGTCCTCTAGCCTTTTCACTTTTAACCAAAACAAAGTAGACAGATTAATCTGACACGCTAAGACCAATATTATCTCACAAAGATCTATGATGTCAACTACTTATGATCTATCAACCACTTCGAAGAGAGAATGTATCAATCAAAAGCTGAAGATGCACAAATCTAGTAGAATGTGAGAAGCTCTTAGTAACCTCCCTACCTACAAGGATTATCTCATTGAGAAGAGCTTCACTAGAAACCCACTCTCTCAAGAACCACAAATAGTGTTCATAGGGCCTATTTACTATGTGTAACAGATATGCAGAAAGCAAATCTACATTCATTTTATAGCCCAAAATGAAATCTATGATATGAAAGCAATAAAGGTCACACAAGCTTGACACGTGAGAGTTTGTTTTAGTCCAAATCAAAATGTTATCAGCTGAGAAAATTACCTGAATTCCTCGCAATGCGCTAAGTAGATTTTTACCTTTTTTTTAGTAACTCTCACACTTTTCCCAATCAAAATCAATAGAAATCAATCAGAAATAGCAAATTTCAATTGTTAATGTTAGCTGTCAGTCCAAATCTAGAAAATTGCCTAGAAAAGTGAAACGACAATTGAAACCTGGCACAGAAACTCATATGACAGTGGGTCACCTCCCATATGACAGTCCAGAAACTCATACGACAATGGGCATCATATCATATGATAGTAGAACCTCAAAATGATAATGTTTTTTTGATGGTATGATCCTTGATCAAATCAACTATTGTATAACAGTGGGTACCACCTGGTATGAGTTTCTGACAAAACTCGTATGAAAATTGTATGGACAAAAATTAAAAATCACAGCTTGGAACAGAAAATGACAAGAAGATGATAGAAATTGATAGAAATTGAATGGAAACCCATTTCAAGGCCCCATAGTGGGTGCCAGAAATGTGTGTGTGAATTTTGTACCTAGCTATAGACACAACACTTCAGTAAAACATTAGAGGTTAGCAGAAATCAAAATCATCCAGTGAAATGAAAACTAATCTAACCAGGTGATTTACTGCCTTCTAGTAGGTGTGAGTATGATATTCTTAGATTGGACCAAGATCAGCGACCTTGACGACACCTAAACGAAGGATTTGAATGCAAAATCTAGATATGAGATGAATGCAAATTAATCTATATTTTTGGATTTTCTATGCAATAAGATGAGATAAACTGATATGAATCTATTCTATATGAGAAACTGATATGACATGCAATTAATCTAAATAATGATATGAATGCTCAAAAATAATGAAAATCTCACAACAGCTTTGATTCACAAAGATTGATTCTTTGATCACCAATTCACCAGCGTGAGGATGCAATTCATGGATGGATTTAAAATGAAGAGCTAAGGCCTTAATTTATAGAAATCTAGGACTTTGGAGGTGCATGGAAAAAGCCATAAATCACTCTTGATAAACTCAGGTTGATTTTTGAGTTATCAAGAATTTAGAGATAGATTAACTCACAAAATCATGCAAATCAGCTTTTTAATTTAAATCAGAAGTTGAGATCAGCTTTCAATTCAAAAGAGAGTTGAGTTTATTTTTAAAACAACTTGAATTGATTTTCTAATTTAAAGTTCAACTGCTTTTTGGATGTGCATAATTAATTATGAATTAATTTAATAAATAAAGTGATTTATCCTCAACTTAAGTGATTTTAAAAATAAAACAATTGATTTATGGGTTAATCAATTATTAAATCAAACTTTTATTCAAAAACTATATTATTAAATTTGACAATTGACTTTAATTAATTAAATAAGAATTTAATCAATTAGTCATAGGATATTTGATTTATTGTCAAAATTTAAATAATACAATTTAGGAATAAATATAATTAAATCCAATTAAATAATTAAGTGGCAGTATTAAATCTAATTAATTAAATATTCAAAATATTCAATTAATCAAACTTTAGGATAAATAGGATTTATCACCAAATAATCATTAAATTAAAGATAATTAGGATAAATAGGAATAAGGAATATTCCCCAATGCAAAATTTAGGATGATGAATTAAGATTTGATAATGTGCCAATGTGCCCAAATTTAGGACTTTGATGTCAATTTTGTTTGATGTGTGGATATAGGAGGTTAATGAAGTTATAGCCCATTTTTGGGGTATTAGAGGATCTACCTTTATCACCCAAGTCCTTTGGGAGACCCTCAAATCTACCCCATAAATATAATGAGAACTTTGTGAGAGAAAGTACATCATCCACCATGGATGAAGAAGACAATGAGATCCTAAACTGGTTGTACAAAGATGAAGAATTAAGTGTCCACATCAAACATATCCAAAATATAACCATTCCCACACATCAATATGGGAAAGGATTTTCAATCATGCAAAAGATGGGATAGAAAGGTCAAGGACCTTTAGGCACAAAGAATGAAGGGA
Source organism: Chamaecyparis obtusa (assembly GCA_027943335.1). Classification (NCBI taxonomy): domain Eukaryota; kingdom Viridiplantae; phylum Streptophyta; class Pinopsida; order Cupressales; family Cupressaceae; genus Chamaecyparis; species Chamaecyparis obtusa. Next base: position 80,718 of record BSBK01009132.1, read on the forward strand.
TCATTGAACCCTTAGAAAGTACATGGCAAGATTCCAAGGAGAAAGTAGGAGTAGGGTATCTTGAGGAAGGATACACCCAAAAACATCATCCCAAACTTTATAGCCAAAAATTACAATTAGAGTCTCATAGTGATGAGGATTCTAATGAATGGGAATGGGAGACCCTATTAGATGAGTCATGCCAAGACAAGGGCATTGATGTCATTCATACCTATGCTTCTACCAAAAATAAAGGACCAATGATAGAATCAACTTCAAATCAAGCATCTAGTTCTAGCCAAGTGGTTCTAAATGATGTACCAAGTATAGAGATAGAAATCAATTAATGGGTAGCTGAACCATACATTCCTTTATGGAAACCTACTATGGAAGAGTCAAATGCTAGGTTTAATCCACATGAGTTCAATCCAACAGAAACCCTAGAGGAGTCTAGTGAGGAGGACTTTGATCCTTCTTCTTTAGAACATTTAGAGGAAGCCCATGTTCAAGATTTTCAAAATACAATGTATGAACCCTCTAATAATGAGATATATACCTTAAACCTGATTGAAATGAACCCAAGTATTGACCCATTAACTCTCATCCATCCAGATCTAATTGAATGGAATGCCATTGAACCAACTACCTTGCTAATTTTCTTGAATGACAACATGGTGTCCCAATACCTCAATGTGGTTGAACCTTCTTCTATCAGAGAATATCAAGAAGAAATGATCAAAGGGAGCATCCAAACTTCTAATCTGAGAAAAAATGAAAAAATAAAAAAAAATAGAAAAGGAAAAGAATCAAGTGTTGAAAACCACGTTGTGGAAACATTATATCAAGAAAAAAATAAAGAAATAAAGGATGTTTCCAAAGGTGAAAACCCAACTAAGGCACCTATGGAAGGGAGTTTGGATGTTCTACCAGAGCATTATGAAGAGAGATCTCTGATCTTAATTGAGCCAACAGAAAAGATAAATATTGGATTAGAAATAGAGCCAAAGATCATTCACTTAGCAGCATCCCTATCTAGCGAAGAAAGGATAGAATTCATTGAGTTCTTTAAGGAAAGACAAGTTAACTTTGCATGGTCTTATGATGATATGCCAGGTTTAGACCCAAATCTGATAATGCATCACCTAAACATCAAGGAAGGAGCAAAACCTGTTAATAAAAAGCTAAGGAAGATGCACCCTCATATAGCACTACTTGTCAAAGTAGAGTTAGAAAAACTATTTAAGGTGGGATTTATAAGGGCCATTGATTATGCACAATGGATCTCAAATATAGTGCCAGTATCAAAAGTAGAAAAATCCATTAGAATCTACATGGACTTTAGAGACTTAAATTTGGCATGTCCTAAGGATGATTTCCCTCTTCCAAGTATTGATGCCATTGTAGATCTAACAGTGGGGCACTCTATGTTCTCACTCATTGATGGATTTAGTGGGTATAATTAGATAAAGATAGCACCAGAAGACCAAGATAAAACTTCTTTTACATGTGCATGGGGTACATTTTGTTGGAATGTCATGCCATTTGGGTTAAAGAATGTAGGAGCGACCTATCAAAGAGCAATGACTACAATATTTCATGATATGATGCATAAGTTCATTGAGGATTATGTGGATGACATACTAGCAAAATCCCACTCAAGAAAAGAACACCTTCCAATTTTGGTAAAAATTTTTGAAAGGTTAGAAGAATTCAAAGTGAGACTCAACCCAAAGAAATGTGCTTTTGGAGTCCAATCCAACAAACTCTTAGGCTATATTGTATCTGCAAAAGGGATAGAGGTGGATCCCACTAAAGTGAAGACTATCATGGAAATGGAAGCACCTAAAAATATTAGTCAAATGAGATCTTTACAAGGAAGGATCCAATCCATTAGGAGATTTATCTCCCAATTAGCAGAAAAATGTCATAATTTCACCCAACTTTTGCATAAGGATACAATCTTCAAATAGGATGAAAAATGTGAAGAAACCTTTAATCTACTAAAGAAATATCTCATGAATCCACCTATCTTGATGCCACCTATCAAAGGCAATCCCTTGATCCTATATATTTTAGCAACAGAGAATTCATTGGGGGCACTTTTAGCACAAGAGGATGAAACAGGAAAAGAGAAGGCAATTTACTACATTAATAGAACCTTCGTTAAATACGAGTTGAACTATACATTTATGGAAAGGGCATGCTTGGCTATGGTTTTTGCTTCCCAAAAATTATGCCATTATATGCTAGCCCACAAGATAAGGCTCATTGCCAAAATTGACCCATTGAAGTATCTACTTAGCAAAACAACATTAAATGGAAGGTTAGCAAAGTGGGTAATGGTACTTAATGAATTTGACATAGAATATGTTGATAGAAAATCAATCAAAGGGAGAGTAGTTGTAGATCAATTAGCAGAAGCACCACTTCATGATGATCATCCCATCCAAGTGGAATTCCTGGATTCAGAGATTGTGAAGGTGGAAGCAAAAACATGGCAACTTTATTTTGATGGTTCCTACACTCACCATGGATCAGGAGTAGGCATACTTCTCATCACACCTCAAGGTTCTACTATCGCTAAGTCTTAAAAATTGTTATTTCCATCCACCAACAATATAGTAGAGTATGAAGCATTGGTTATTGGAATCAAGCTAGCATTAGAGTGGAAAGTGACAGAATTAAAGGTTTATGGAGATTCACAATTAGTCATAAATCAAGTCAATGAATAATATCAAACGAAAGATGACAAATTGGTACCATACAAAAAGATGGTGCAAATCCTTAAGAAGTATTTCATACTCATCACATTTGAACAAGTACCAAGGGAAAGGAACAAAGCAGTGGATGCAATGGCAACCTTGGCTTCACTTTTGCAAATGTTTGATCTGAGTGCTACATACGAGTTCTTGGCAAAAGAAGTGATTCAACCTGCATTTGACCCTACCCACCCTCACACCATTTGCTTGTTAACTACAAATGAATCACCTTGGTATGGACCAATTTATACTTACTTAAAAGATCAAATCCTTCCCATAGACCAAACCAGGAATCAAAAGAAAAGCTTCATTCGCCAAGCCGCCTACTACACCATAATTTCTAAAACATTGTATCAAAAAAGTCTAGACGGAATGCTCCGTAGATGTTTAGAAGAGGAAGAATCAAACTTAGCCTTATGAGAAGTCCATGAAGGAATTTGTGGATCACATTCAAACGGATTATCCTTAGCCAAGAAAATTATAAGAATAGGATATTTTTGGCCCACTATGGAGAAAGATGCTTGTAACTTTGCCAAAACTTGTAGAAAGTGTCAATTCCATGGAAACTTGATACAAGTTCCTGTGCAAGAGCTTCATCTGATGACAACACTTTGGCCATTCTACCAATGGGGCTTAGACCTAATAGGCATGATTTATCCACCATCCTTGAATGGCCACAAATTCATCATCACGGCAACTGAATATTTTACTAAGTGGGTGGAAGCTATACCCCTATCAAGTGCAACTGGAAAGTAGATTTCTTTGTTTATCCTCAATCATATTATTTGTAGATATGGCATGCCTCATGCTATTATAACAGATAATGCAAAACATTTCAAGAGCAAAGACTTAATGGAATTATGTACCAAGTTTCACATGATTCATCATTCTTCTTCAATCTATTACCCTCAAGTTAATGGACAAGTTGAAGAAACCAATAAAAACATGTTGAAGATTTTGAAGAGTATGGTGGACAACTCAGGGAGAGATTGGCACATTAAGATAAACCCGACCTTGTGGGCTTATAGAACAAGCATAAGAACACCAACAGGGGCTACACCTTTTTCATTAGTCTTTGGAGCAGAAGTGGTTTTACCTTTAGAGGTAGAACTTCCATCTTTGAGGATATCTATGCATGGTTTAATAAATGAGGAAGACTATAGGGTTGCAAGGCTACAAGAACTAGAACTCTTGGATGAAAAATAGAAGCAAGCATTTGATCATTTGAAGGTGTACCAAAATAGGATGTCAAAGGTGTACAATAAACATATCAAACCAAGAACATTCCAAATAGGGGACCTATTTTTGAGAGAAAATCCCAAGAACCAAGAAAAATGAGAAAAGAAAGGAAAATGGGAAGCAAACTGGTTAGGACCATTTCTCATTATTGAAAATTTTGGGACCGGCACTTACAAACTAGTAGATAGTGATGGTGAAGAACTGTAGGAGCCAATCAATAGCATACATCTTAAGAAGTTCTATACATAAGGAAGATGAAAGAGTATAAAGAGTATCAGATGAGGAGCATCATATTTATGGTACATAGTGAAAAGAGATCCTGAAAAATACCAAAAACATTTGAAAAGTAGAAAAGATCAAAAATAGTGAAAAATTGAGCATGAAGAAAGCAAAAACATTCATATATGATCCTCAAAAAGAGGAAAAAAAAATTGAAAAAAAGAAAAAATACAAAAAAATCAAAAAAGAAGAAAAGTGTCTTGGTGAAAACCTAGCAAATAGGCACCTTGGTAGCAAAAAAAAGAGAAAAAGATTTTTAAAAAAAGAAAAAAGAGCTAGACCGACTCAATCGGTGAAAGCCTGGTAAACAGGCACCATTGAAAGTCCAAGTCAGTCACATACCTAGAAGGTCACCTTGTAAATATTGCATTTGCTAGCATTTGTATATATTGCATAATAAAATCCCACAATTGCATTTGCAAATACCTCAAGATTTTGGGTCACCTAATCAAAAAATTGTCCTAAGTTCCACAAATGAAATCAATATCCAAATGGGGGAAATCTACTCAAAAGGGGAAAGGATTCATTAAAGAAATCTTTATACAATTAGAGAATCAATTCATCACACTCGAAAGAGAAGCACTTAATCAAATCTACATCCTAATCCAATCTGAGCCAAAAATGAAAAATTTGATCCAAGAACTGAAATGACCTTACCTTTATCAAGATTAAAAATTTGAAATTGATGGAACTACACTTGACATATGGATTTGAAAAACATTGCAAAAAAATTTCTAAGTGTTAACTCAATTGATGAAATCATGTATTTCCAGCAAGTTGATGAAAGTTTAGACTAGACAAGCTATGATGAAAGGATGATATTTTTCTTGATTTCTAAATGAAAGTCTTAAAATCAAAGTTTTAAATCATGTATTATTTGTCTAAGGACATGATCATCAAAGAATCATCGAGGACTTGTATATAGGATAAAACTGAGATTTCTACTTGTTTACACAAACGGATACTTTGGCTATTCTAATTTTCAATATCATAATACCAACATTCACTTGCAACATAGAATCCGACAAAATTAGAATTTGCACTCTCATGATTGGCTTCAATTAGTGATAGTCATACCGAAGAGAGATGGGAAAGAAAAGAAAGAGGTGCAAAAAGTATTCATATCATCATAGTTGAACTAGTGATGGTTGTACTAAAATGGGATTCCAAAAACACTCAATGATGATAATAAGCTCCAAATCTTGAATAATGACAGTTAGCTGCATTCATTTTAGATTAAGTGCATTGTATATATTGTTTCTCCTTACTTAGTTTGAAATTGCAAAAGGGGAAATCAAAACAAAGGGGGGTGTATGCAAATCAAAGAATCAAAAGATCATCAAAATCCAATTATATAGGATCGAGTGTGTTGGAAATCAAAAAAAAAGTGCATTGCATTAGGTTACTTGCATTAATTAAACCATTATCATTAACTCTTGCATTGATTTAGATGTGTCCAACATTTGAGTTATTGGGATCATACATTATTAGGTTTATCATTATCATTAATTAACATACATTTGAAAGTTCATTAGAAACATTAAATTGCATCCATCAAAGTGCATTGCATTAGTTACAAATCATTTCATCCATTAAGATCCAGCATTAAAAGCATCTCATTCATAATAATACCATTCATACATATATCATTGAAAGACCATCATGACATTACATTTACTTATCCAAAAGAATGCATTCATTAGATTCATCATCCATTCATTATCCATTATACACATCAATATCATAAAGTAATATCATTACACATGGCATTCATCTATTCTAGGTCATACATAAGACAATCATTTAACCATTATTAGGACATATGCATACATTGAAAATTATATTCTAAAAAGCATAAAACAAATCATATAGAATCATATAGATGCATATCATACGAAACATCCAAAAAGAAATCCAACACATGATGACATCATATATAGTCAAAATCAATCAAAGGAAGTATCAGAGTTCAAAGTACCATCATCATAAATGAATCAGAAATCAAAGTCTATAACATGGTCATAATAAAAAGCAACATCTAGAAATTAGTATCCATCAGATATCAAAGTATCAACATAAAATAACATCAACCAATCAAAAATGATACAACACAAGTCCAATGTCTCGATGAATAGCAAGGAAAAGAAAGCTCATGAGCATAGAGGAACACTCAAGCAATAGAGTCACCTACACCATCAGTATCATCACGATTAGGAGCACTATTTGGTGGATGGCTCGAACTAGCCTATAACCCATGCTGACTCATAGAATCCATAAAGGAATTCATCACTGAGCTCATATATGCAACCTACTACTGAATAGAAGATATCTAAGACTGAAGGGAAGCAACATCTGATGCTGAAGCTAGGGCATGACCCTGAGCTGTAGAAGATTGTGGAAGTGGAATATAAGAAGATGGAGTAGATGAAGAAAGATCACCCAAAACTGAAACAAACTGAGAAGAAGAAGGATGCGATGAAGATGAAGGCATCAAGGCAAAAGCATGTGCCTGAGCTGTAGGAACAATAGAAGGAACAATAGGAGGAACAATAGAAGGAATGACCTACTGAGAAGGAGGACCATGTGCTTGATCAAGAAACACCTATGCAATATCTACATCAACAACTCTTTGTCATCTAACACGAGGTCTCTATGTAGGAACTCTAGCAACCTAATGTAAGAGTCTATCAACCCATCCACCTCCACCCTGATCACTAGCTCTAGGAGGAATAAGAGAAGTAGCTAACACTAGTATTTGTATATGACCTACTCTAGCTCCATGATGACCCCAACATCTGCATCGACCCCTGATCCTGCCATGACTGCCACCTCCATCATCATCTCCATCATCATCATCATCACCCTCATCCCCACCAACTCCATCCTCACCATCTAATAACTCCTCAATACTAGGAATCCTCTCAGTAGGATTAGTAAACTTGGGAAAAGGATACCTATGTAGCTAGGCACCATACTCATCTGTAATATTGGCATCCATCACTTGTGACCTGGGATTCCAAGGATGATACCCTAGATCCTAAATCTCTTGAACAGCTATACCAAAATCAACACAAGGCCCCATAATGATCTTTTGGCTTGCACATGAGCATACATCGCTACGCCCTATGGCATATCCTGAATGTGCCCATACTGACGAAAAACATGGCAGAAGCAGAATCTCTCAATAACAAAAGTGGAATGACCAATCAACCAATGAGGACAAAACATATACAAAAGCTCTCCATCATCCTCTGGCCAAGCCTCGCATCCAAGATAAGGCCTCCAAATGACAGTATCCATTTCATCTATCTGACGACGCCAGTAATCTAGCTTACCCATATGGGCCTACCTAATAATACCACTATACATCCATGCAAAAGGCCAACTAGCTGGATGATCTTGTGTTGTCATAGGATGTGACACCGAGAGGTGCTCCCAAGTCCAAAGCTATAATAAAATAGCTCCAGCAGTCAATGTAGTAGAACGTCTATACATGATAACATGCAGCTCATGATATAACTATGCTAATAAGCAAGAACCCCAATCGAAGCAATGAGGATCTGCCATCAAATCCATTATAATAGGACCCCAACCAATAGAAAACCCATGACCACATTGGTCAGGAGGTAAGAAACCACCAATCAAAGTACCAAGGACAGCTGGTAACACAGGGAACAGATGAATTAAGCCCATTGAATATGTTGATCACCAATAGAAGGATCACCAAACACTCGGTGACAAGCTGAACCATCATAAACAGTATCATAATATACAAGCTCTCCTCAATTCAGCAACTAGAGAAGATGATACACATCCTCAGGGGTGATGGTCATCTCACCCATAGGAAGATGGAATGTGTTATGGTCTGAGTGCCAACGCTTAGCCATAGTAGTAATGAGACCCTGATTCACTTGAAATCAAGGAAGATATAGGAGGAAAGAAAGGCCACACCAAGTAATGTGATGATGGTCGGCAGCACTCAGAGTAGGTATCATATCCCAAGACAAAGGATAAGAACCACAAATACATAAAGAACCGAGCCCCAACTACAAGAAACAAGTTCAAACACATTAGAAAGGAAATTAGAAATTATTGGGATTATTCTAAGTCAACCAAACATTTATCAACATTTATCAAAACCATAATTAGATTTCATGTTTCTACTCAAATAGAACAAAAAATTTATCTTCACCCATCATCTGAATCTAGATTGACAATGAATATCTTAACTATAACTAAACCCTAACTGACACATTACAACTTGTTACAAAATATCAAAGAAGGGAATGTAAACTTGAAAATCAATTAACGACATCGACAAATTACAACTTGGCCAAAAATCCAAAAATTTGAATTTTGCAGAGCAAAAGCGCTGGTTTAGTGGGAAAAAGTGGAAAACATCAAAAGCACTGCCTAAATGGGTGAAAGCGCACATAAATATTGTAAAAGTGGTGAAATTTTTGAAAGCACCCAAATATACATCACAAGTGCTCTTAAAAGATGCAAAAGCATGAAATTTGATCAAAAGCACACAAAGAAGTTGTGAAAGCGCTAAAACTAAGTAGAAGTGCACAAACAAAGCATAAAAGCACAAAAGGGCTTAAAATTGGTTAGCAAAAGTGCCAAAATGATTCATGAAAGTGTAGAGGAAAAGTATGGAAGCACACATTTAGAGGCAAAATCACCCTTAAAATTGGCAAAAGTGCCCATTTATCGAAAAAAGTGAAAAACCTAGTTGTTTAACTGGGAAAAATTGGAAAAATTTGAAAAAAATACTAAAAATAAAAAAAATGAAAAGGTACAAGTACTCATCGGAGGTCCTAAGCCAAGCAGATGATGGTATCGATGGCATTTCTTGAACCGATGCTCGCGGATAGGGATAGACATCGTGGAAAGTAAAAAAAGCAAATGGAGAGTAAAAGTCAAAAGTCAATGGTAAAATGAATAGTAAAAAGGGATTTTGACCCCTTAATATAAATTTTTGACCTAAAAGGAGGTAATTTTGACCTACGCAAGTACATTTTTATCAAAATTGACCTAATAAAGTGATGTTATCATCAAAATAATTAAAACCAGGGCATTTGAAATTGAACAGAGTAATAATCAATATCAAAAATTTAAATAAAATTCACCATACATATGAACTATATTCACATAACGATCAACATTACTCAAACAAAAAATCAATCAATGGTTAAATTTATATGAATTTTATTTCATTTCTGAGGGGGCATACCATTGGATAATCAGATCAACATCAGCAACAACATCATCATTGAATTAAAAGATTGATCATCAAATCAAAGTGAAAGCTTTTATCAAGAAATTTTTTGTAATCAAATGAATGGGGCATTGCATCAAAATCAATCATCAAATCAGGTATCCTATCAGGATTTCCATCAAGCATCATATCGAGGATCAATCATCAGAATGACCATCATATTAGAATGATCATTAGAACCACATCAATTGAGAGTTTCATATCGATCATATCTACATCAATCTTGTATCAAAAATCAAGGATCAACCATCGAAACACATCAAATGAACTTCAAGATCGACCATCAATGAATCAGGACCTATCATCAAGCAAGATCAGAGTATTCTTTGAATCAACATGCTTCGCACGTCAACTCAAAGAGGGGCATTTGTTATCACCTAAAAATGGACAAAGATCAAATCAAAGAAAATCAAGTCAAATCAAAGCAAATAAAGGATATAATTGAATCATAATGTATAATTAGCCAATCAAAATTAAAATCAAATCCTAATTCAAGATCAATCAAAATTGAGAGCATTTTAATCAAGTGCAATCAAATCAAAATACAATTAAGTCAATTAATTTTATAGTCTTGGATTAAATTAAATTCAACCCATTCAAGGGGTACATGGCTCAAATAAATCAATTAAATCAATTAATAAATCTCAATTACTCTCAACAACCCAAAAGGAGTGGAAATCTAGGCAACCAATGAGATTTGAGGAAAGGTATTCACATGGATCAAGCCAAATTGAATCTCAATCACTCAAAGTGAAAGATAATCTTGACCATCCATCTTGTCTACTTGTCCCAAGCTTTGAGGACACAAACTTTGCATTGTCTTCAAAGGGTAGAACCAAGGCTTAATCATGATCAAATACAACTACACCCCCTACCATTGGAAAATCTATAAAAGGAAGGCCTAATTCCTTCATAATTATCAACCACACATCTGAGAATTGCATTGAACCTCTTGCAATTTGAGCTTAGAAAGGCATTTGAGAGCATAATTATCATTTACTTTGATAATTGTTAGCAATAGCTTGTTTATCTTTATCATTCTCATTCTAGGACTGTCATTAATGGGAGCTTGCTGAGAGTTATTCATTAACAATCTTAGCTAGAGAGCCATAGGATGCTCAATTGATCATTAATTTTCTAAATAGTTTTCTCTATTGCTTTGTGGTTTAATTTAGTTACTATTTCAATTATTGTTCAACCTTAATTCTATGAAGATACTTTTCTTAGTATACACATACATACCATGCCGACTATCAATGGGTTCAATCCCTTGATGAATCGATTAACCTATAATTTATTATCCCTCATATACTCGACATAATGAAGGAGGTCTATGAACTTTCCCTCATATTGGGCCACTGAAAGTCCTCTCTACTGCATGTCATGGAATTCATCTATGTGACACTGTCTAAAGTACTCAGAAAGATACCTCACCCTAAATATCTGTAGGAAGTTTTCCCATGTTAGGGTGTCTATAACCATGTGTCCCTTGAACTCCTCATGTTTCCACCATGTGGAGGCTCCTCCTCTGCAAAGCTATATGGAAAAGTGTTCTTTAAGGTTTCTCTCGTAAGGGTGCAACCCAAAACATCGCTCAAGGCTTAGAAGCCAAAACTCAACCTCTGTCCCATTTATAGATCCCATAAATAGTTGCGACTGAAGTTGCATCAGCTTTCTAATCTAATCACTTGCATCTGGTGTTGGTCTCTCATATCTGTGTACCTCAATCTTGGGTGGAGGTTTTGGTCCCCTGATGAACCCAATCTCATGTTCGGCCTGACCCTCTACAAGCCTAGGAGGGGGACTCCTACTTCACTCCCTAGTTGAAGACCCACATATTTTCATACCCTATTGTACATCTTGTTGCACAACTGGAGGCATACAATCTAGGATAAGTCTGGCTAGGTTGTGAAAGGCTTGCAACAATTCTTCATTTGAATTAGGAGGTAGTTTGGGAGGTGGACCCTAGTCTCCTTCTTGAACTTCTACCTTAGGTTGTACCTCTTCTTGAGATAAGGAGATACACCTACGTCCACGTCCACGCCCACAGGCTAGTCAAGTGAGTGGAGGCATCCTACACACATAAACACAAAGTTTAGCATCTACGAAGTGGGTTAGGTTCCCAAAGTTTTCTAAAGCATGCTTTGATACCAAAATGTGATGTCCAAAAGTAGAGCAAAACACAAATACAATTTTTTTTTCTAAAACATTATTGCTAACTACAAGCACACACACAAACACAACTATGCTAGCTAGAGTCTAATACAAACTAGCTCAAGTCAGATAGGGTTAAGTGAAAATTTTGGACTCAATTGTCTAAGGTTGACCCAAGTCAACAAATGGACTCAAATGCTATCATTAAATAAAGTAGTAAAAGATAATGAACCAACACAAGTCTCCACGTTCACGCAAAATGATGCAAAGGGAAATGGTTAACCGAATTAGTTAAGTGTCCTAAAGCACCACAAGGGTCCAACCAAAAGAAGATTGACCAAGTTTGACTGAGTTTGACTAAAAATCAAACTATGTAGGGTAGCTTGCATAACTATCCTATAGGGATTCCTAAGCTACAAGCTTCGACCAGGGACACAAACTGAGATAGTTGACTAAAAAGTCAACCATGCACTAGTAAATGTGCAAATAGGTTTTGAGGGTCAAATACTTAGCAAGGAATTCATGTACATGCAAACTGAGGTGATTGACCTAGGTTTGACTAAGGGTTGACTAAAATTCAATCATGCAATAAAATGGTCAACGAATCCATTAAGACCAAATTATCTCTAGACGTTATGACAAGGAGTCTATTATAACACCCTATCAATTAATTAAGTTAAAGATAAAATTTGGTGTTAAAGTCCAATTAACTTAAGTAATAATCACCCCACTTACAATGTTATAAATATAATAGGATATTAATCTAAAGACTAAAACATAGGCTAAAGTCAACAAATACTTAATCAAATACTTTACTAAACAAAATAATTATTACCTTTTCATAACGTAATAATCAATTGGATAAATAAATCCCCCAATTTTAATAATACGAAAAGGAATAACTCCATTAAATAATAATTAGTCTAGAAATAAATAGACTATCCTATTCTAATTATAAACTTAATTAAAATAAAGTTTAAATATAATTTAAAAATAAATTTAGATTCCTATAATAAATTCCCTAATAAAATCCCAAAAGAAAAGTTCTTTTCTTTAATAAAAACAAATTCACATGCTAATATAAGATTAAATATACCTTATTTTAAAAAAGAACATACCCTAAATTTTAATTTGTTTTCATACTCGATTGTTTTCATTTTTATATATATTTTTTCTTAAAAAGACAAATTCTATACCCTACTGGCTACTAGAATTTGTAACTTCATAGGGTTAGTATTGACAATAATTGAATAAAATAACTAAATTAACCACAAAGGAAGAGCTATTTTAACAAATAAAGACAATTAAGCACTCTATGGATCTCTAACTAGGGATGTTAATGGTGAAGCTCTCAGCAAGCCTACATTAATGATAGTCCTAGAATCAAAATATATGATAAAGCAAGCTAAAATAGTTCAATTGCAAATTGAAATGCTTAATTAACTTCTAAATTTGCCTTCCTAGCTCAAAATCTCAAGAGGTTAGATGCAATTCTCAGATTTGTGGATGGATTATGAGTGAATTAGGCCTCCATTTTATAGATTTTGGCAAGGGTAGGGGGTGTAGTTGGATTTGATTAAGGTTGAGTTGGGGTTAAGTCCTTGGTTCCACCCTTTGGAGACAATTTAAATATTGTGTTCTCAAAGCTTGGAACAAGAAGACAAGATGAGTGGACAAGATGTTCTTTCAAATTGAGTGATTGAGATTGAATTTGGCTTGATCCATGTGAGCTCTTTCCTTAAATCCTATTGGTTGAGGCTTTTTCCTCCCATGTGGTGTTGAGATAAATTAGGATTTAATTAATTGATTTTAATTCATTTATTTAGCCAAGTGTACCCGTTGAATGGGTTAAGTTTATTTAATTCCAAACTATACAATTAATTGAATTAATTGCACATTGATTTGATTTAACTTGATTAAAATGCTCTTGATTTTTATTTAAATTCAATTGAAGCTTGATTTTAATTTTGATTGGCTAAATGCTCATTTCAATTCAATTTCTTTGATTTTTCCTTGATTTTTCCTTGATTTTCCTTGATTAATCACTTAAATGATCTTGTCCACTTTTCGATGATTACAAATGCCCCTCTTTGAGTTGACATGCAAAGCATGTCAATTCAAAGAATGTTCTGATCCAACTGATAAAAGGTCCTAGTTCTATTGATGGTCAATCTTGATGTTTGATATAAGATGCAGATATTGATGATGTTTGATGTAGTTCTAATTGATTTTGGTGTCCTGATGGTCGATTCGATGATACATTGCCTGATATGGTACCTGATTTGATTCGATTTGATATTTGATGCCCCTTTTGATTGATTAGCGAAAAAATTCTTGATAAAAGATTGTTCTCTAATTTGATGGTCATTCACCTAATTTGATGAGGTAGATGTTGTTCTAGTTTATTCAAGTTTATGCCCCCTCGAAAATGAAATGAAATTTGATGGATGTTTGAAATTTTTTTACGGTTTAGGTCAATTTGCATTGATTGGGTCAATTTATAATGAATTTTGATTTCATTTCCAATAATGTGTGCATGTCTATTTGATGATAAATGCCCCTAATTTGGTAGAATTGGTGAAAATTTTGGGTCCACAGGCCCCCTCTGATCAAAGATTCCCTTTTTAGGTCAAAGATACCCGTTTTAGATCAAAAGGTTTATATAAAGGGGTAAAAAGTCTTTTTTTACTATTCATTTTCACTTTTACTTTTGACTTTTGAGCTCTGACCTTCTTTGACTCCTTGACAATGTCAATCCCAATATGTGAGCATAGGTTCAAGTGTGGGCGACGGTATCAGCGGCCACTCGCCTACGGACCTCTGGTAAGTGCCTAATCCTCTTAGTTTTTTTATTTATGCGTTTGAATTCAAAAAATTTGAATTTTTCATAGTAGAACCCTCTTTTTTTGTTTTTTAATTTTTATTAGCACTTTTACCATTTTAAATAGCACATTTACACTTCAAATAATGCTTTTGTGGTTTTAATTAACACTTTCGTGAATCGAAATAGTGCGTTTACACACCTATTCCAGGGCATAAACCACTTTTGTTTTGTCAAATAGCACTTTAAAATTTGATTTCGCTTTTGCAATTTAGATTAGTGCGTATGAATTTAAAAATGGTGCTTTCAAATAGTTTTAGCGTGTTTGTCCTGATGTTGCGCTTTAGAATTTTTAAGTAGCGCGTTCAAACTTTTAAATAATGCTTTTGAGTTTTAGCGCTTTTAAAGCCTAAAATAGAGCTTTTACCCTACTAGGAAAGATTTTAAATTGTCATAGTGCACTTTGCAAATTGTTTAATGTCACCAATCAGATGATTGGTTAAGGTAACAAATTTGATGTTATAGCGATTCATAAGATGTCAGTATGATTTAGTCATAGTTTGAATGTTTGATTGTCAATCTAGATTTAGATGATGGGTGATGATGAATTTTTCATCCTCTCTGAGTAGAATCTGGAAAATTGATTGTGGTTTGATATTTGTAAATTTTTGATTGACTTAGGATAATCCAAATGATAATCGATTTCAAAACTGATGTGATTGAACTTGATTTTTGTAGGCGGTGCTTAAGTCATTGGGTATTCGTGGTTCATATCCCTTTCTTATGAGCATGATCGATGACTTGAGTGCATTTGATTGGCAACATATCAGCCTTTGTGGTCTATATTTCCTTCTCATTCTAGTGTGATTTCGGGTGAATCAGGGTTTGCTTATTGCTATGGCTAAGAGGTTGCACTCAAACCATAACACCTTCCATTTGCCTATGGGTGAGATGACGATCACCCTAGATGATGTGTATCATATCCTTCACTTGCCTACCAGAGGAGAGCTGGTATATTATGATTTTGTTTATGATGGGTCAGCATGTTGGTAGGTCTTCCAGGATCTGACCATTAGAGATGATCATATCCAATGGGCACAGTTTCATTATTTTTTGGTGTTACCAGTAGTATTAGGTTCTCTGATCGGTGGGTTCTTTCTTCTAGACAAATGAGGACATGGATTTGCAGTTAGATGGGGTCCTATTCTTGAGGACTTGATGGCTCATCCTCAATGATTTGATTAGGGATCCTGTGTATTAGCTCAATTTTACTATGAGCTACATACAATTGTTTATAGATGATCTTCTACACTCACTGGAGGAGCAATTTTATTATAGCTTTGGACTTGGGAGCATATCCCAGTGGCACATCCCATCACAACATGACAATGAGATCTGGGTTGGCCATTCACCTAAATGTATGAGGGTATGGTGATTCATACTCATATGGGTAAGTTGGATCATTAGCATCGTGTCATCGATTATATGGATGTTGTGTTCTGGAGGCCATATGTGGGATGTGAGGCTTGGCTTGAGGATGGCACTAAGTTTCCTTTCATGTTCTATCTATGATGGATGATTGGGCATTCGACTTATATCATTAAGAGATTTTGTTTCAGGAGATTTTTGCATTAGTATGGGTGCACACAGGGTATGCCCTAGGGAGTGGCTATGTATGCTCAGGTCTAGGCAGAGAGATCTTTGTGGGGTCCCTATGTTGATTACGGGACAGTTGTCTGAGAGATTCAAGACCTTAGGTATTTTCCTTGGTCTATGAGAGAGAATATTATGGATGCTAGTATTATAGATGAGTATGGAGATTGGCTAGCTCAGAACCCATTTTTGAGGTTTATAGATCTTGTTGAGAGAGTCTCAGGTATTGATGAGGTGTCAAATAGTGACAAAGGTGATGTAGGAGATGATGGAGATGATGTAGATGATGGAGATGGTGGGAAGGGTGGGGGTAGGATTAGAGCATAGCACAGACAATGGGGTCCTCGTACAGTCAGAGTAGGTAGAGTTCAAATTCCAGTGATTGTTGATGCTCCTATCCCTCCTAGGGTTGGTGGTGCTCAAGTTAGAGGTGGTGTAGATAGAGCACTCCATCAGGTTGTTGTGGATCTAGCTGTTAGACATGGTTGACATAGAGCTAGATGATAGAGAGAGATGGATGCACATATTGTATAGGTTTTACTTGATCAGGCATAGGGTCCTCCTGCTCAGCAGGTTATACCACTGATTGTTCCACAAGCTACATCTTCTCAAGCACCTACTTCTACTTTGATTCCATCATCTTCTTCACGTCCATCTTCTTTGAGTTTTGTTCCATCCTTATCAAATCCATCTTCTTCCATTCCTTCTTCTTCCATACCTCCACCACACACTTTTGCAGCACAGGCTCCTAGTGTGGTTGCACTAGAGGTTCGTGCTTTACAATCTAATGTCTCTGAGATTAGATAGGAGATAAGATAGCTAAGTAGTATGATGTAGACATTTATGGTTTTGATGAGTCAACAGGGATTATAGGCAAGCTCGAATTGTCCTCCAAATAGTGCTCCTCATCTTGATGGTGGAGATGGTGTTGGTGGTTCATCTAGTTGAGATATGATATGAGATATTTTAGATTTTTTCTTTTGATGATATACATGATCTCATTCCTTTATTGATATCGAGACATTGGACTCTATTGTATCATTTTTTATTCGTTGAGGTTGTTTATGTTGATACTTTGATACTTTGATTTACAGATGTTTCATTATATGATCATTCCATAGACTTTGATATTATGTTGATTTTATGATGATGCCATAGGCTCTGCTATTCATTTTTTATATCTTTCACTATATATGATGTCATGGTGTGTTAAATTTCCTTTTCAGGTGTTTTAGCATGATATGCAAATCTAGATGATTTTATCTCCTATATGCTTTGTTTTATGCTTTTTAGATGTGATTTTTGATATGTATGCACATGTCCTAATGGTGCTTAAATGATTGTCTTATGTATGACATAGAATAGATGGATGAATGTAATGAACTTTAATGATTAATGCTTTATTATGGATGCAATGATGTATAGATTTGGTTAATGAATAATGTGATGGATGGAAAGATTTCATATGATATGGATGTACATAATGTATATGAATGGCTTTGTGGTATTTAAATATGATGCAATGGTTTTATGTCATGTGTATGATATTTAATGATTGTAGGTGTTATATGATATGAATGATGATGCAATGTCCTAAGCTCTTATATGAATGGATTTATTTGCATGATACATTGTATTCTAAGATGACTTAAATGATATGCACCTAATGATGATTTTATGTTCTATTTGAAATGCATTGATTTAATGAATGCAATGATGTGATGTTTTTGGCCTAATGAATGCAATGATAATGCACTTAATGGATGCAATATGAATGATTTATTTTGCAAAGAATGATGTGTTCTAAATTAAATGAATCTTGAATGATGCAATCTAATGCACTTAATGATTTTTAACATGGATGAATGAATGCCACGTAATGCAATTAATGTAATGTAAATGAATTTACATGATTTATGCAACCTAATGCAATTGATTTAAATGAATTTGGATTTAAATGATATATGCAGTCTAATGCAATTGATGATTAAAATGCTACTTAACGTAATGAACTTATTGAACCTTAATACAATGAACTTCCTGATTCAAATGATGAACACACTTAAATGAATGCAAGGTCTAATGAAGATTATTTAATGCAACTCAAAGGTAATGATTTAAAATGAACTTAACAAATGCAAGTGAACTAATGGAATGCACTTTTGTTTTTGTTTTTGGATTTCCAACCCACTCGATGACATATAATTCTTGTTGCTCATTTGATTTTTGATTTGACCACACCCCCTTTCATTTTTGTCATTTTTCCCTCTTGCAATTTAAACTAAGAAAGGAAAAAATACATTAAATTCATTTAATCTAAGATGTATGCAACTAACTGTCATTATTCAAAAATTTGAAGCTTATAATCATCATTGAGCAATTTTTGGAATCCCAATTTAGTACAACCATCACTAGTTCAACCATGATGATATGAATACTTTTTGCACCTCTTTTGTTTCTTTCCCATCCTTTCTAGTATGACTATCACTGATTGAAGCCAATCATGAGTGTGAATACTGATTTTGTCAAATTCTATGTTGCAAGTGGATTTTGGTATTATGATATTGAACATAAAAATATTCAAGATATCCTTTTGCGTAAACAAATAGAGATCTCAGTTTTATCCTATGTACAAGTCCTCGATGATTCTTTGATGATCATGTCTTTAGAAAAATAATACATGATTTAGAGCTTTGATCTTAAGACAATCATTCAGAAATCAACTAAAATATCATGCTTTCATCATAGCTTGTCTAGTTAAAAACTTTCATTGATTCGCTAGAAAGACATGATTTCATCAATCAAGTCAACACTTAGAAAAAAAAATTGCAATGTTTTTCCAATCCATATTTCAAGTATAGTTCCATCCATTTCATACTTTTAATTTTGATAAAGATAAGGTTGTGTAAGATCTCAGATCAAATTTTGCGTTTGGTTCAAATTGGATTAGGATTTAGTATTTGGTTAAGTGTTTCACTTGTGTTTTTGATGAATTGATTCGATGATTGATTGAAATTTTCTTTTGATGAATCCTTCCTCCTTTTGATTAGATTGCCCCCAGTTTGATATGATTTCAAAGTTGGACTTAGGACAATTTGTAGATTAGGTGACCAAAAATCTTTAGGTACTTGCAAATGTAACTGTGGGGTTTTATTATACAATATATACAAATGTTGGTGAATGCAATATTTAAAAGGTGACCTTCTAGGTATGTGACTGACTTGGACTTTCAATGGTGCCTATTTACCAGGTTTTCATCGATTGAATGGATCTTGCTTCTTTCTATTTTTAAAGCTTTTTCCTTTTTTTGCTACCAAGGTGCCTATTTGCTAGGTTTTCACCAAGGCACTTTTTTTTTCTCTTTTTTCAATTTTTTTATTTCATATCATCAAGGCACCTATTTGCTAGGTTTTCACCAAGACAACATCTTTTTAAGGATCATATATGAATGTTTTTGGCTTTTTTCATGCTCAATTTTCCACTATTTTTTATCTTTTCTCCATTTCTGATTTGTTTGCTCTTTTATGTTTTTCAATGTTTTTAGTATTTTCAAGATCTCTTTTGACTATATACAATAAATAGGATGCTTGCCATTTGATTTTCCGATACTCTTTATACTCTTTCATTTGTCTCATGTATAGAACCTCTTTAGATGAATGCTATTGATAGGTTCTTGTAGCTCTTCTCCATCACAATCCACTAACTTGTAGGTGACGGTCCCAAACTATGAAGAAATCACAAAAGGTCCTAACCAATTTTCTTCCCATTTTCCTTTCTTTTCTCTTTCCGCTTGATTCTTGGGATTCTCTCACAAAACTAGGTCACCTATTTGAAATGTTCTTGACTTGATGTGCTTGTTATAAGTCCTTGACATTCTATTTTGATATAATTTTAAGTGATCAAATACTTATTGATGTTTCTCATCTAGCAGTTCTAGTTCATGCAATCTAGAAACTCTATAATCCTCTTCACTTATTAAACCATGTAAATATACCCTTAAGGATGGAAATTCTACCTCCAAAGGTAAAACTGCTTATGTTCCAAAGACTAAGGAAAATGGTGTAGCTCTTGTTGGCATTCTAATTCTGATCCTATGAGCCCATAAGGTCAAGTTTATTTTGATATGCCAATCTCTACCTAAATTGTCCACCGTTCTCTTCAATATCTTTAGGACATTTTTATTCATTGCTTTAGCTTGTCCATTACCTTGGGGGTAATATATTGATGAAGAGTGATGGATCATATGGAACTTTGTGCATAACCTTTTTAGGTCTTTGTTTTTAAAGTGTTTTTCATTATCTGTTATGATGGCATGAGGTACACCATATCTACAAATGATGTGGTTTAGGATAAACAAAGATATCTTCTTTCCTATTATAGTTGATAAGGGTATAGCTTCCACCCATTTGGTAAAGTACTTTGTTGCCATGATAGTGAATTTATGACCATTTGAGGATGGTGGATAAATCATTCCTATTAAATATAGACCCCATTGATAAAATGGCCAAGGTGTTGTCATCGGATGAAGCTCTTGTGTGGGCACATGTATCAAGTTTCCATGAAATTTACACTCTCTACAAGTTTTGGCAAAGTGACAAGCATCTTTCTCCATTGTAAGCCAAAAATATCCTATCCTAAGAAGTTTCTTAGCTAGGGTTAATCCATTTGAATGTGACCCACAGATTCCCTCATGGATTTCTTGTAAGGCTACATCTGATTCCTCTTTTTCTAGACATCTAAGGAGTATTTTGTCTAAAATCTTACGATACAATGTGTTAGATATTAAGGTATAACAAGCAACTTGGCGGATGAAGCTTTTCTTTTGGTTCCTGGTTTGGTCCATGGGTAGGATTTGATCTTAAGTAGGTGTAAATTATTGGATACAATTGTCTAAAGGACATTGTTGGATTAGCTATGTGTTGTCTTTGATGTCACACAAATGTCATATCAATTATCATTCTCAGTATCTATCGAGTTCAGTCGGTTAGCTAAGTGGTTCTCAGTGTCTACCGAGCTCAGTCAGTCAGCTAGGTAGTTTTTAGTGTCTACCAAGATCTCTCAGGTGTCAAAAGGAAACATGATAGGGAAATAATGTTAACCGAGCCTCCTCAGTTATTGAAGGAAAATTAGTGGTTACCGAGCTCTCTTGGTCTCTGAAGGATGTTGCAAAATTCGCTGTGGTTACCGAGTTCACTCGGTCACCGAAGGAAATCTTTTCAGGATTAATGTTTACCGAGCAAGGTCAGCCCTTCAAAGGATTTTGTTGTTACAGTTTTTTTATCCAAGTCGACTGTTATAATAATTATTAGTGTCGACTTGACAATCTAAATGTTAATTAAAATGGCATATATATATAGAAGGTCAAGTGGTGAATAAAATATATACAGCATGCAAAAATCATTTTGAAGAAACGTATGTGCAAATTTTGAAGGATGGTTAGATATCCTTGAGGAGCAGCAAAGATTTATTTGATCAGTAAGGATCTAATGAAGCAGAACAGAGATCTATATTCACCAATTCAGTTGCAGGTCATTTCATTGTTACTCTCTTACAATTGTAGCAGTGATATCAAAATCTCTTAACCGAGTTGGTTTAACAACCATTTTGTAAATCCTCTAACAAGGTGACAGTTCTATTGAATTGTTTCAAGACCTCTTACAAGGCCACTCCTAGTAGGGTGATTAAATCCTCTAACAAGGTCACACCTAACAGTGTGTTTTGTAACCTTTTACTGGGTTGGCTTCTAACCGGGCATCACTTTAGAAGAGTGAAAAATAGTAACTAGTTACATTGGTGGTTTTTCCCATATTGGGTTTCCACAGTAAATCTGGTGTCTCTTGTGTTCATGTTATTTTCTTTATTCATGTAAGTTAATCAGTGATGAATGCTTAAGAAAAGTTTAATTATTACACACTTCAAGGATCAAGTTTTAGCATTTCTCTGTATATTTACTGAGTGGCACAGTAAATAATTTGTTAAGATATTTAAGGGATCAATGGTAATATTTTGTGGTTAACTGATTCACCCCCCCCCTCTCAGTTACTGCATCTATATTTCCAACAATTGGTATCAGAGCTTTTGGTGCTTGCAAGAAGGGTCTCAAGGACCTTAGCTAAAAATCAGGATGTCTTACAAAAGAGAAATTCCAAGGCTTAACAGAAATAACTTTTCAGCATGGCAAGGTCTCATGAGACTTCATCTGGCTTCCATTGGTGATTCAGGATGCAAATATATTGATCAAGAATATACAATTCCTACTGGCACATTAACTGTTGAAGACATTGCAGAGAAGAAGAACCATAGCACTATGATGATAGACATTGCATCAGCTCTTAGCTATGAAGAATTTGATGAAATCAAAGACTGCACAACTGCTCATGAAATGTGGAACAAGCTGAAGAAAATCTATGGTGGTGATGACAATGTGAAGAGAACTAAAGCAGAAAGCCTAAGAGGTTAGTTTGATCAGATGAAAATGAGAGAAGAAGAAAACATTGCAAAATATGTTGAAAGGATCAAGACAAGTGTTAGTACAATCAGAGCTTCTGGAGGAAAAATTGATGATGAAACTATTATAAGTAAGGTTCTTAGAACATTACTTCCTATTTATGCAATAAGAGTTTCTGCTATTCAAGAAAGAAGATGTGAAGAAAATCACAATATAACTTTGGATGCCTTAGTTGGAAGATTGACAGCCTTTGAACTAGATAACTATGACAACTACGTTCCAACTTCTAAAAATATTGAATCAGCTTTTGAGGCCAAACTTTCACTCAAGAAAGGGAAGAAAATCCAATCAGAAAGTGAAGAAGAATCAAAGGAAAGTTATGATAGTGATCTTGAAGTTATTGAAGCATTACTTGCAAAGAAGTATTCAAGAGGCAGAGGAAAATACAAAGGTAAAACTCCCTTAATCTATTTTTCATGTGAATAAATTGGTCATATTGGAGCTAGGTGTCCAAACAAGCAAAGCAAAGATGAGAAGAAAAGTTACAAGTACAATGGCAAGAAGAATTTCAAATCATTTAAGGATAAAGGTAAGAAAACATGATTTTTAGCTAAAGATTCG
This sequence comes from Chamaecyparis obtusa, assembly GCA_027943335.1. Lineage (NCBI taxonomy): Eukaryota > Viridiplantae > Streptophyta > Pinopsida > Cupressales > Cupressaceae > Chamaecyparis > Chamaecyparis obtusa. Next base: position 103,952 of record BSBK01009132.1, read on the forward strand.
AATGATAGTGAAGAAGAAATTGTTTTCATTGCTGTAAAAGATGAATTTGATAATGATGAAGATGAGATGGCACTTATCTCTCATATAAGCAAGAATGATACATGGATTATAGATAGTGGATGTTCACATCATATGACTGGTGACAGGACTAAGTTTGAACACTTTGAAAACTTTGATGGTGGTAATGTAAGGTTTGGAAACAATGAACCTTGTTGTATAAAAGGAAAGGGATGAATTTCATTAACCAAAGAAATTATATGTGATAATGCATATTGGGTTGAAGGACTAAAGAATAATCTTCTAAGTGTAGCATAGCTAATTAACATTGGATTCAAGGTTGAATTCATGAATGGCAAAGCAAGACTGCTGGATGACAAAGGAAAACTGATAGGTTCAAGCAAACAAACCAAAGGTAACCTATTTTATCTTGATCTTGGTGATTACTCATGTTTTATTGCTCAAATTGAAGAAAGTTGGTTATGGCACAAAAGGTTATGTCATGTAAATTTTGACAACATGATGAAAATAAGCAAATTCAAGAAAGTAAGAGGTATTCCTACTTTGAAGAAACCTGATGTTGGTCTATGCAAGAATTGTCAAATTGGTAAAATGGGAAAGTCTAGTTTTAAAAGTAAAAACTATCAGTCTAAAGATATTTTGGAAATTGTGCATACTAATTTATGTGGACCTATTGGAATTGAGAGCTATACCGGAGAAAAATTCTTTATTCTCTTTGTTGATGATTACTCTAGAATGATGATTGTTATGTATTTAAGAGAAATGTCAGAAGCATTTGAGAAGTTCAAATGGTATTTAGCAAGAGTAGAAAAGGAAATAGGAAAAAGAATAAAATGCTTGAGATCAAACAGAGGTGGTGAATTCATCTCCCATGAATTCAATAATTTCTGCATTGAAAGAGGAATCAAAAGACAGGTATCAGCCCCGAGAACTCCTGAGAAGAATGGAATAGGTGAAAGAAGGAACAGATCTATCATGGACTGTGCAAGGACTCTAATGATTGAAAAGAACATTGCTATGAAATACTGGAAGGATGCTATCAGCACTGCAGTTCATACCTTGAACTGAGTACAGCTGAGAAAAGACACATTCAAGACTCCGTATGAGCTATGGTATGGCTACAAACCAAATGTAAGTTACCTAAAAGTATTTGGTAGTAAATGTTACATCTTAAAAGAATGTAGAATAGGAAAATTTGATGTAAAAAGTGATGAAGGAATATTTTTGGGATATTCTTGCAAAAGTAAGGCATATAGATGTCTAAATTTGTCTACTCACAAAATCATAGAAAGTGCACATGTGAGAATTGATGAGTTTGCAGAAAAGACTGAAGAAGAAAGAAAAAAGGAACCAGAGGATTACAAAAAATTTGTTTACATCGAACCTGATACATTGCTAGACACATCTGTCAATAAGGAAACTACATCTACCAAGCCCAGTACAGTAACCGAGTCACAAGAAGAAGTTCAGACCAAGTCACAAAGTATCGAGTCTCAGTCTGAAGCTACTGAGAAAGTATCTACCGAGCCCGAGCAACCTAAACCTGAAGATGAAGAAGATGACAATGTAACTCATTCAGGAAGCAAGGAACCTGTATTGGCCAAGTACGTCAGAAAGCATCATAAACCAGATCAGATTATTGGAAACAAATCAGATGGTACTATGACAAGAAGTAAACTAAAAGGTACATGTTTATTTGCTGATTTTGAACCTAAAAATGTCAAAGGTGCATTGGAAAATGAAAGTTGGATTGAGGCTATGAATGAAGAAATAGAGCAAATAGAGAAAAATAAGACATGGACTCTTGTACCTAGGCCTAAAGATAAAAATGTAATTGGGACAAAATGGATATTCAGAAATAAGTTGAATGAAGATGGTCAAGTATCAAGAAACAAAGCAAGATTGGTATGTAAAGGATATTCTCAAGAAGAAGGAATAGATTATGGAGAGACTTTTGCTCCTATTGCAAGATTAGAAGGTGTGAGGACTTTACTTGCATATACAGCACATAAAGGATTTAAGGTATATCAGATGGATATAAAATCTGCATTTCTCAATGGTATTCTTGAGGAAGAAGTCTACATTGAGCAACCTTAAGGTTCTATTGATCCAGACAAAAGGGATATGGTCTGCAAATTACACAAAGCATTGTATGGTCTGAAACAAGCTCCTAGAGCATGGTACGAAAGATTACATAACTATCTTACTCAGATTGATTTCAAAAGAGCTAATGACAACAGTAATTTATACATCAAAGAAGGATCAGATAACAAAATTGTTTTGGCAGAAATATTTGTGGATGATACTGTGTTTATAGGAAATGATGATCAGTGCAAAGAATTTTCAGAGCATATGAACAAAGAATTTGAAATGTCTATGTTTGGTCAGATAAAAAATTTTGTTGGACTTCAGATTCAGCAGAACAAAAATGGTATCTACATTACTCAGTCTAAATATATCAGGGAATTACTTAAGAAATTTGGTATGGAAGACTCAAAACCAGTTGGTACACCTATGTGTACTAGACTGAAGCTTACCAAAGATGATGATTCAAAAGAAGTAGATCAGACCTTATACAGATCAATGATTGGAAAATTACAGTATGTAGTACACACAAGGCCTGATATTGCCTTAGCAGTTGGTATAGTGGCAATATTCTCAGCTAAACCAAAGAAAATCACATGATGGCAATCAAAAGAATCTTGAGGTATTTAAGGGGAACTGAAGATTATGGCTTGTGGTATAAATTTGGAGGCAATCTGGATTTAAAAGTGTTTATTGATGCTGATTGGGCAGGAAACATTGATGACAGAAAGAGTACAAGTGGTGGAGCATTCTCTCTTGGCAAGAGTTTAGTATCTTGGACTAGTAAAAAGAAAAACTGCACATCCCAATCCATAGCAGAAGTAGAATATGTTGCTGCAGTAGTAAACTGCTCTAATATTGTATGGTTTAAATAGCTTTTGGAAGGCATGAAGGTTAAGATCAAAGAACCAATTGTTATGTTTTGTGATAATACAAGTGCAATAAATATTTCAAAGAATCCAGTAATGCATTCCAAAACCAAGCACATTGCAATAAAATATCACTTTGTCAGAGAATTGGTGCAGGACAAGGAAATCAGATTGGAATATATTCATACAAAAGAACAAATTGCAGATATCTTCACCAAGCCACTACCTAAGGATGCATTCTTGTATCTAAGAGGCAAGTTAGGGGTCACTCCCCTATCCGAGGTTCACTAAATAAAGTTTTAGTGATGCATCAACTAGAACATGTTGAAGATCAATCAGTTGATGCAACATAGTTAGGGAATCATTGCATATGAATCAGTACATAAGGTACATTGATATTTACCGAAACTGTGTAAGTTGTCTTTGGCATGTGTTGTCAAAGAGGGAGAGTTTGCTGTCATTTCAAGAAATTTTTAAGAAGAATAATTTGAGAAGTTAAGAGGGAGAGTTCTCACTTGAAAAAAAAAGTTTGAAGATGATGAGAATCAGAATGAAGCTAAGGATATGTTTCTTACTCTAGGTTTCTCTGTAAAATTTCATTGTGTTATGACATGTGTTGCCATCAATGCCAAAGAGGGAGATTGTTGGATACAATTGTCTTAAGGACATTGTTGGATTAGCTATGTGTTGTCTTTGATGTCACACAAATGTCATATCAATTATCATTCTCAGTATCTACTGAGTTCAGTCGGTCAGCTAAGTGGTTCTCAGTGTCTACCGAGCTCAGTCGGTTAGCTAGGCAGTTTTTAGTGTCTACCAAGATCTCTTAGGTGTCAAAAGGAAACATGACAGGGAAACAGTGTTAACCGAGCCTCCTTGGTTATCGAAGGAAAATTAATGGTTACCGAGCTCTCTCAGTCTCTGAAGGATGTTGCAAAATTTGCTGTGGTTACTGAGTTCACTCGGTCACCGAAGGAAATCTTTTCAGGATTAATGTTTACTGAGAAAGTTCAGCCCTTCAAAGGATTTTGTTGTTACAGTTTTTTTATCCAAGCCGACTGTTATAATAATTATTAGTGCCGACTTGACAATCTAAATGTTAATTAAAATGGCATATATATATAGAAGGTCAAGTGGTGAATAAAATATATATAGCATGTAGAAATCATTTTGAAGAAAGGTATGTGTGAATTTTGAAGGATGGTTAGATATCCTTGAGGAGCAGCAAAGATTTATTTGATCAGTAAGAATCTAGTGAAGCAGAACAGAGATCTATATTCAGTAATTCAGTTGCAGGTCATTTCATTGTTACTCTCTTACAATTGTAGCAGTGATATCAAAATCTCTTAATCGAGTTGGTTTAACAACCATTTTGTAAATCCTCTAACAAGGTGACAGTTCTATTGAATTGTTTCAAGACCTCTTACAAGGCCACTCCTAGCAGCGTGATTAAATCCTCTAACAAGGTCACACCTAACAGTGTGTTTTGTAACCTTTTACCGGGTTGGCTTCTAACCAAGCATCACTTCAGAAGAGTGAAAAATAGTAACTAGTTACATTGGTGGTTTTTCCCATATTGGGTTTCCATGGTAAATCTGGTGTCTCTTGTGTTCATGTTATTTTCTTTATTCATGTAAGTTAATCAGTGATGAATGCTTAAGAACAGTTTAATTATTACACACTTCAAGGATCAAGTTTTAGCATTTCTCTGTATATTTACCAAGTGGCACAGTAAATAATTTGTTAAGATATTTAAGGGATTAGTGGTAATATTTTGTGGTTAACTGATTCACCCCCCCCCCCTCTCAGTTACTGCATCTATATTTCCAATAGTAAATAGGTCCATACCAAGGTGATTCATGTGTAGTTAATAGGAAAATGGTATGAGGATGGGTAGGGTCAAATGCAGGTTGCTCAACTTCTTCTACCAGGAATTTATATCTGGCACTTTGATCTGGTATTTGAAGAAGTGATGCCAAAGTTGCCATTGCATCTGCTGCTTTTTTCTTCTCTCTTGGAACTTGTTCAAATGTAATAATATTGAAGTACTTCTTAAGGTTTTCCACCATGTTTTTATAAGGCACCATCTTGTCATCTTTCATCTGATATTCATCATTAATCTGATTAATAACTAGTTGAGAGTCTCCATAAACCTTCAGTTCTGTCACCTTCCATTCCAATGCCAACTTTATGCCGATGACCAAGGCTTCATATTCTGCTATGTTATTGGTACATGGAAATAGTAATTTATATGACTTTGGAATTGTAGATCCTTGAGGAGTAATCAAGAGTATGCAATAATTGAATAAAATAACTAAATTAACCACAAAGGAAGAGCTATTTTAACAAATAAAGACAATTAAGCACTCTATGGATCTCTAACTAGGGATGTTAATCGTGAAGCTCTCAGCAAGCCTCCATTAATGATAGTCCTAGAATGAGAATATATGATGAAGCAAACTAAAATAGTTCAATTCCAAATTGAAATACTTAATTAACTTCTAAATTTGCCTTCCTAGCTCAAAATCTCAAGAGGTTAGATGCAATTCTCAGATTTTTGGATGGATTATGAGTGAATTAGGCCTCCCTTTTATAGATTTTGTCAAGGGTAAGGGATGTAGTTGGATTTTATCAAGGTTGATTTGGGGTTAAGTCCTTGGTTCCACCCTTTGGAGACAATTTAAATATTGTATCCTCAAAGCTTGGGACAAGAAGACAAGATGAGTGGACAAGATGTTCTTTCAAATTGAGTGGTTGAGATTGAATATGGCTTGATCTATGTGATCTCTTTCCTTAAATCCTATTGGTTGAGGCTTTTTCCTCCCCTGTGGTGTTAAGAGAAATTAGGATTTAATTAATTGATTTTAATTCATTTATTTAGCCAAGTGTACCCCTTGAATGGGTTGAGTTTATTTAATTCCAAACTATACAATTAATTGAATTAATTGCACATTGATTTGATTTAACTTGATTAAAATGCTCTTGATTTTGATTTAAATTGAATTGAAGCTTGATTTTAATTTTGATTGGCTAAATGCTCATTTCGATTCAATTGCTTTGATTTTGCCTTGATTTTCCTTGATTAATCACTTAAATGATCCTATCCACTTTTTAGTGATTACACCTACGATTAGGGTTTGGTAAGTGATGAAGGGGTGTGCTGCTAACAAAGCGACAATGGCCATGACAGTAACATCTACCCACAGAGATGACTACCATGGTCATTGCCATCATATAGCAGCAACACCATGCACGTGGGAGGGAGGTAACGAATGGCAGTGGTGGTAAGAGGGGGCAGTGGTGGAGCCACGCTCCCCTCCCCACTATGTTGGCATAGTGGTCGGCCATAGTCGTAACCACTTTATCAACATAGTGGGAGGGGCTCGTGTCAACCCTCCCCACCCACAACACCACATAACAAAACCCTGTCGAGTTTATAACAAAAATTTCATTCATTTGATTATTTTAAAAATTCATTTTCATATGAATATTTTTTTTATGTTAAAAAAAAGATAAGTTTATATATATATATATATATATATATATAATACTACAAGAGAAGAGAAAATAAAATACTGGGGAAGATTAAAAAAATAATTACTATACCCCAAAACAGTGGGTACTTAGGCAAAAAAAAATTAAATTTTAAATACATATTTGAAATCTAAACCTCTAGATTTATACATTGTAGGAAATAGATTCTCAAAATTGGACATTTGTATTTTTGCAATATTTTTAAAAATTTCTCTAAGTGTAAGAAAAATAAATTCCAAAATAAAACATACACTTAAAATCGGTTAAATTTCCAATAAGCACAAACATGAATATGCTAAATTTATTTAATAAATCGATCGCTTATTTCATACAATTGGAAATTTAAATAAACTTTATAAATATTTAAGTTCCATATTTCGCAAACTTAATGTCGTAAACATTAATTGAATTGACCATTTAAATTAACGATATATCTAACATTTGTTCATAAATTACTAATTTCCAAATGAGCATAAAATAAGGTTTGCATATCTTAGGAATTTCAATTTGCATATTAACTTTCATATTTTATAAAACATGCAATAATAACTTTCAAAAAATCTTTTTCCCAATAATATAGTAAATTCTCAATTAAATATTCATTTGAAACTCCATTTCACAATATGGATATAATAAAATTATAATATATTACAAGGTTACAATGCAAAATCCTAGGTCCCAATCTTCTATCATAATGATACTTGCAAGCTCCTACATCTAGCTATGAACCTGTCAAAATGAGGTTGACCAAGGAGGCTCACCTCTCAACCTAGACCTTTTCAAGGTCACCCCCGAGCTAGGGGATCTATAATGGAATGGGAAACAAACAGGTATTCAAAAAATACATAGAAACTCATTCAAACATAAAAACACAAGAAAACTCCCAAACATGGTAAAATGGGAGGAAGGTCTCCAAGAGGCCTCCCTGAAAATAGGGTTGGTGGTAGACTAACATAGGAGGAGAATCCAAAGTATCAAAAATATAACACAAGCCTCACATGGACTTGGAATGACCATCTACACAAGATGCAGTCAGAAATCCTCCTTATTCCCCCTAGGTGCCCTTAGGCCATACTTGGCATCATGAGTATCAAGAACCCCATGTATATCCCTCCACGCATGGGACACTCTACACTAACCTCGAGTCACTTTCTACCACCCCTATTATGGTTACTCTTCCCTCCCAAGGGTGAGTGTGCCATGAAAAATCTCATTCACAAATGAATTTATAAATTAAAAACAACAACTAATACACCAAAAACTCAAAGCAAGAAACTATAAAATTTCCAAGGACTCCATTAATGGAGCTCCAAGCTTCCATACATGCCAACAAAAACATCTACACTAAAAGAAGAACCAACCTTTCTCCAAGCTTAAGGTTGAATTTGAAATCCTAAATTGAGCTATCCTTCCAAATCTATTCCTTCCAAAGCTTCTTCAGATTCTAAAAAATTGTCTCTAAAGGTAGAGAGTGGGTGAACACCCAAGCTCTCCCTAAAATATTCCCTATATAGGAAAAGCTCCAAAATATTTGGGACTAATAAATGGTGAGGAAAACCCAACCATCCCTTTCTTCCCACTTGTCTTCCTTCTCCATTAATCGAGTTAAATGTAAATTTAGGAAGAAAAGAGAGGTTAACCAAAACCACACAACTCTTCAAATTCACACAATTTCAAAAGGGAGACTTTAGGGGAGTAATAAATGTGTTTTAAGGCTCTTAATGGGTTGAAAAACCCCTAACCCATAGGGTACTAACCTGGGTAGCTAATATTGTCCCTAGTTACCTTATGGGAGCCTAAAAGACCCTCCTAAACCCCACCTAAAGTTTACCCATAGATTTCTAAGTCAAGTTGACCATCAAGAAACTTCCTAACCCAGAGTAGGCTTGGGTACTTCACTAAGGTAACCCCTAGTTAACCCTACACTTAAACATGATATACTTAACTAGCCATGCAAACACTTAATTAAAACAATTGCAAAAATTGGCACAATTTAAATAAACAAATGACATGGCTTAATCACATTTAATTTAACTAAATTAAATACACATATACAAACCACATTCACAAATAAACAACTTATACAATGAGGTCCATGTTTCTTTATGCAAACAAGACCTTGGAATTCATGGAATAACATAGGTTCTAATTTTGGGTCCCTGATTTAGATCCATGGTCAACTATCCATGCACACTCATTGAACACATCAGTAGGTATAAAATAACATGATATAGAAATATAATACATCATCAATACTATATTGTATAGAAACTGTCTGTATTTGAATTAAATAAACATAGATCATCCATTTCCTAAACCAATTTTAATCACAATTGCATCCAACACAATTATTCTCATATATGACATCTTCGTAAATTGAAACTGAATCAAAACATAATGTATCTTGAGTTTACCCTAATTACATAACCAAGTACTGAACATATAACATAGGATTCAACAAATCCTCAAACACATAAGAGTCTTAATAGTCAAAGTATGACCAAGTAATAATCACTAAAATCATAGAAAGTAAAATAGTAAAACTATGTCGATCTAAGGTAGGTCTCATGTGGTGGTTATGATTCATACACAATATTTTTTGTTTGGTACATATATGTTTGAAATTATAGAATATTTTTGTTGAAATTGTTAGAAAGTAAAGATCCCCAAGATAACTGAGAGGGGGGGGGTGAATCAGTTATCAGATAATTTATCCATTCAATAGCTTTAAACAATATAATCAATGTACTGATCAACCATAGAAAGATAATCATACACAATTGCACAATAACACAAGATATGTTAACTAGGGAACCTCTTGAAAAGAGTAAACCCCAGTGGGAATGATGCCCACAAAATGATGTACTAATATGAAAGTTCCTTGTTAGAGGATGGACCCTATTAGGAGTCTTATGAAATACATTCAGTACATATAAATCCCTATTAGGAGATTTTGAATCCCTGTTAAAAGATTCTAACCCGGTTAAGAGTTTATGGAAGACAAAAGGACTCACTGCCCAAACAGTTTCAAGGCAAGATCTCCAAACCCACTGTCCAAAAGATCTTAGAATTATTCAATGGAATAATATGAAATATATTACCTCCTTCACACTGTGCCAAAACTGCACTCTCTGCTACACAAGATCACAATTCCAGATCTCTATACTCACAAGTCTTCCTTCATCACTGAATTAGCTCTTTTCTTCACTTCATGCATATATTCACATCTCAATCTTCATAGTACACATTAAAATAAGGAAAAAATTCCTTCTTATATACCAAACTCAAATAATTACAAATGATTCGGTCCTCAAATACAAAATAATAAATTCTACACGCTACACACAGAATTCACATAAAACTGTCGGCTTCCAATTACAGTAACTTTCTCCAAACATGTCCTCAAAGTTTGTGTTGTGAACCACATCATCATTAATGAGTCTCTAACATCCCTTTAAATACACAAAATCAGATTCCATCCCAACTAAGAGATATCCTCCAATTTCCAAACATCACTACACAGAAACACTGTCTAAACACTGCTTTCACCAAAATGCTCCTAACTCTTACAAATGAATGAATTTCTTTTTGCATTGTTAACCATAGGTTAATAACACACCAAAGAACATACCATCAACTATTCAAAATCCAATCTACAATACAACATGTGCACAAAACAAAATTGTACCTGCTTTCCTGCTAATATCCAGAATATCACTGTGTTGACATCAATGACAATCCAAGTCATGAATGCAACAACAACTGCTACAAAATGACTGCCAAAACACTTTGCATTCATTCCTAACAATCTCCCCCATTGGCATTGATGGCAACATAGATGAAAAACATCCAATGTTCCAAAAATCCAATACTGCAACATCACTGCAAAATATCAAATCAAATCTTGCTTTGTTTTCCTATTCAGCTCTCTCATACAATCCACAATGTTTTTCATGTATATCTCTCCCCCATTGACATCAATGATAGAAATTCCATCACTAAGTCAACAACAACTTAATGTCAAAAGACACTTTTCAAAAAAATACAATAACAAGAGTCCTCATGACTCAGCTCATAAACTCCCCCATAGAGGAAGTTCCAACATCCAATCCAGAAGAAAGATAGGGCTCATATACCACTGGATGGATGTAATCATCTGCATCAATTCTGAAAAAAAGGTTGGGTCATAACCCCAAGCATACCTCTCAAATACACAAATGTATCCTTAGGTAAAGGCTTTGTAAATATATCTGCTATCTGCTCCTTTGTACTTATGTACTCCAATCTTACTTCTTTTTCTGCAACTTTCTCTCTTACAACATGATACTTGATCTCAATATGTTTAGTCTTAGAATGTAAAATAGGATTTTTTGACATACTCACTGTACTGGTGTTATCACAATGTATAATAGCAGGCTCATCAAACTTTATTCCAATATCTTTCAACATCTGCTTCATCCAAATAATCTGATTATAATTATTTGTTGTTGCAACATATTCTACTTTTGCTGTGCTTTGTGAAGTACAATTCTACTTCTTACTTAGCCAAGAGACCAATTTACCTCCAAGAAAAAAGGCTCCACCACTGGTGCTTTTCTTTTCATCAACGCTACCTCCCCAATCTGCATCAGTATAGGCACATAAGGTAAAATCATCAGAATTGTCATACCATAATCCATAATCCATTGTTCCTTTCAGATATCTTAGTATCCTCTTTACTACTACATAATGTGATTATCTAGGTTCTACTTGAAATCTTGCTACAATCCCCACTTAATGTGCTATATCAAGTCTTGTATGTGTCAAGTACTGCAATCCTCCAATCATAGATCTGTACTTTTTCTGCTCAACTGCTGGTGTCTCATCTTTGCTAGATAACTTATGTCCAGTTACCATAGGTGTTCCAATAGGTTTAGAATCTTCCATTCCAAATCTTTTCAATAAGTCATTCAAATACTTAGTCTAACTTACAAATATACCTTCCTTGCTTTGTGTTATCTATAATCCCAAAAAATATTTCATTTCTTCAATCATGCTCATCTCAAATTCAGTCTTCATTTCATCTACAAATTTGTCACTAGCTTCATCTTCTCCTCCAAAGATAATATCATCAACAAATATAACTATAACCAACAAACCATTCTCAATTTCTTTTGTGTATAAGTTACTATCTGTTGTTCCTTTTATAAATCCCAATTTCAATAAATACTTATCCAATCTTGCATACCAGGTTCTAGGTGCTTGTTTTAATCCATATAAAGCTTTATTTAACTTACATACCATATCTCCTTCTTGTGTCAAAGGAAAACCTTCAGGCTACTCAATGTAGACTTCTTCTTCCAATTCACCATTCAAAAATGCTGACTTCACATCCATCTGATACACTTTGAATTTTTTGGAAGTTTCATATGCTAGAAACATTCTCACTGCTTCAAGTCTAGCCACAGGTGCAAAAGTTTTTTCATAGTCAATTCCTTCTTGTTGTGAATAACCTTTACATACCAATCTTGTTTTGTTTCTTATCACTTCTCCTTGTTCATTCATCTTGTTTTTGAATACCCACTTTGTTCCAATCACATTCTTGTCTTTAGGTCTAGGGACCAATTCCCATGTCTTGTTTTTTTCAATCTGCTCTAGTTCTTCTTTCATAGCATTGATCCAATGTTCATCTTCAAGAGCTTCATTAGTAGTCTTAGGTTCAATTTGAGAAATCAAACATAAATGTACCTTATTCTGAGTCAAAACTCCTCTATCTAAACTTCCAATAACTTGCTCAACAGGGTGATGTCTTGAAGTATACCTGTTAGGTGTCATAGTTACTGATCTTGTTCTGATTGTAGATTCTTCTCTTCTTTCTTCTCTATTTTCTTCTCTATTTTCTTCTTTGTCTTCTTCAGTATGACTTTCATTCAGCAAATCACTGTTAGTTTCAAAAAATAATTCTGCATTTTCAATGTTAGACTGAGGTTGTGCTTCTCCATCAGATTCATAATCAAGCATTCTTTCCTGAATTTTAAACTTCTCATCAACTTTTACATTTGTACTTTCAACAATAGTCTTAGTTCTTTTGTTATAACATCTATATGTTTTTCTTTTTAAAGAATATCCAAGAAATATTCCTTCTCACTTCTAGGATCAAACTTTCCTATATCATCATCTCTCTTAATATAACATTTACTTCCAAAAATTCTAAAATACTTAACTGAGGGTGTATGTCCAAACCATAATTCATAAGGTGTCTTGTTTGTATCTACTCTGATTTGTACTATGTTCATAGTGTATACTGTTGTGTTCACTGCTTCTCTCCAAAAAGTTTTAGCCAAATCATTTTCAAACAACATAGCTCTTACTACTTCAGTTATTGACCTGTTTCTTCTTTTTGCAATACCATTTTGTTCTGGTGTTCTAGGGGCTGAAAGTTGTCTCTTAATACCATTCATTTCACAAAAAGTGTTAAACTCTCTAGATGCAAATTCACCACCTCTATCAGATCTTAGACACTTAATCTTCATCCCAAATTCATTCTCAATTTTGCTTTTCATGATCTTAAACTTATCAAATGCTTCAGATTTTTCTTTCAAAAATGCAATCCACATCATTCTTGTAAAATCATCAACAAGAATCATAAAATACCTTTCACCATAGAATCCTCTAGCCCTAGTAGGACCACTCAAGTCTGTATGAACAATCTCCAACTTCTCTGCCGATGTGAACTTCTTGTTGGGAAATGAACTCCTTTTCTACTTTGCCATCATACATTCTTTGCAAATCACATTAGTAGGTTTCATAATTCTAGGTAAATCTCTTACCGCAAGTGTAGTGCTCACCTTCACAATATTATCAAAGTTTATATGACAAAACCTTTTATGCCATAACCAACTGTCATCAATCCTAGTTATCAAACATGTCATCTCAGTAGGATTCAACTGAAATACATTACCTCTGGTTCTGGATCCTTTTCCAATCAGATTTCCATCTTTATCTTTTATCACACAAGTTTTCTCAGAAAACCAAACTTGATAACCCTTATCAGCCAATTGTCCAACACTTAGTAGATTATGTCTTAGTCCATCAACAAACTAAACATCATCAGTGTTAGTCTTTCCATCAAGAGTAATAGATCCTATACCCTTAATCAAACAAGGTGCATTGTTACCAACTCTAAAAATTCCTCCATCATAATTATCTAGCTTAACAAACTTTCTTTTATCTCTAGTCATATGATGTGAACAACCACTGTCTATAATCCAATCAGATTTCTTTTCAACTTCTGAAACTAATGCTTTTTCTTCCCTTTTATCAGATTCAGAACTTTCTTCTTTAATTGCTGCAAATCCTATTTCCTCAAAGTTACCATTATCACTGTCACTTAAATGTTTTTCAATTCCTACTTCAAAATCTTCATCATTTGCATAATAACATTCTTTAGATCTTTTAGGTTTAAAGTTGCTTCCATACTTCTTAACTCTTTTAGGACATTTAGATGCAAAATGACCATATTCTTGACAAGTCCAACATTTAAATATTTTCTTACCATCTAGTTCTCTTTTTACAAGTAATGCAATACCTTCTTCAATCTTCTTATCTTCCTCAGATCTGCTACTGCTAGCATAATCTCCATTCACACTAGTACTTCTTGTAGGTCTGATGCTAAGAGCATTGAATGTTGTTTCCATTCTAGGTAGCTCTCCTGATAATCTCAAGTTCATCTCTACTATTTCTAATCTTCCAAGAATAGTCTCTCTTGAAAAGTTTGATGTACAAGGTATCACTTGTTCAATCATCTGCATTGTCTGCTTGAATACTGGTGTCAAAGTTCTCAGAATTTTTCATATCACTTCATTCTCTGTCTTATCACCTCCACAAGACTTTATTCCTATCACAATCTCAGACATCCTACCAATATAACTTCTAATAGATTCATCTTCCATCATTCTGATATCTTCAAATGCACAAATCCAATTATGTAATCTAGCCTTCTTTGCATGTTCATCACCTTCAAAAGTAGAATGTAAATCTTTCCAAATTGCATGAGATGTTTTCAAACATCTTACCTGACTATATTCATTCTCCAGTAGTGCTGACAAAAGTGCTTCTCTTGCAAGTATGTTACACATGAATAGATCTATTTCATCTTTAGTTCATGCCTCTAGATTGTCTTCCTTAATGATAGTCTTCTAATTCTTTGTAATCAACCAATAACTTTGTCCTAAACACAATAGATGTGTCTTCATCTTTTCTTTCCAGTTGTCAAAATTTACTCCATCAAACTTAGGGCTTTCTTTTCTGAAATTCACCATGGATCTCCTTAAGTTGTTAAACTTTTCTTTCAAGGACCTATTGCCCTGATACCAATTGTTAGAAAATAAAGATCCCCAAGATAACTGAGAGGGGGGGGGGTGAATCAGTTATCAGATAATTTATCTATTCAATAGCTTTAAACAATATAATCAATGTACTGATCAACCATAGAAAGATAATCATACACAATTGCACAATAACACAAGATATATTAACTAGGGAACCTCTTGAAAAGAGTAAACCCCGGTGGGAATGATGCCCACAAAATGTACTAATATGAAAGTTCCCCTGTTAAAAGATTCTAACCTGGTTAAGAGTTTATGGAAGACAGAAGGACCCACTGCCCAAATAGCTTCAAGGCAAGATCTTTGAACCCACTGTCTAAAAGATCTTAGAATTATTCAATAGAATAATATGAAATATATTACCTCCTTCACACTGTGCCAAAACTACACTCTCTGCTACACAAGATCACAATTCTAGATCTTTGTACTCACAAGTCTTCCTTCATCATTGAATTAGCTCTTTTCTTCACTTCATGCATATATTCGCATCTCAATCTTCATAGTACACATTACAATAAGGAAAACATTCCTTCTTATTACCAAACTCAAATAATTACAAATGAGTCGGTCCTCAAATACAAAATAATAAATTCTACACGCTACACACATAATTCACATAAAACTGTCGGCTTCCAGTTACTGTAACTTTCTCCAAACATGTCCTCAAAGTTTGTGCTATGAACCAAATCATCATTAATGAGTCTCCAACATCCCTTTAACTATGCAAAATCAGATTCCATCCCAACTAAGAGATATCCTCTGATTTCCAAACATCGCTACACAGAAACACTGTCTAAACACTGCTTTCACCAAAATGCTCATAACTCTTACAAATGAATGAATTTCTTTTTATGTTGTTAACCATAGGTTAATAACACACCAAAGAACATACCATCAACTGTGTAAAAGCCAATCTTCAATACAACATGTGCGCAAAACAAAACTATACCTGCTTTCCTGCTAATATCCAAAATATCACTGTGTTGACATCAATGACAATCCAAGTCATGAATGCAACAACAACTGCTATAGAATGACTGCCAAAACACTTTGCATTCATTCCTAATAGAAATAGTAGTTAAGACTCAAAACTAGAGAATGTGAAATTCAATTTGGATTCTTAAAACTCTAGAGTGAAATGTGCGGGTTGGTGGCTTGTTTTTGGATATTTATCATCAACATCTTTTGCATTCACTATTTTGTGGTGGCTAGGGTTTGGTGCCAAACTCTAAAGTGTGTAGGGAACCAAGCGGGTTGATAGTTTGTTATTGGGTATTCTTTGTTTGGTTTTTGGTTTTAATTAGTTGTTGCAGAGAATAAATTTTTTGCATTGTGCGTAGAGTTTACAGGGGGCATTATTTCTGTTGGGGTTCATTGTAGATGTTGATTCTATGAACACACACTGTCGTGTCTTCTCCAGGTTGGAAATTTTCATTTTGTCTTGTCAAAATACTTATTTGGTGTTGTGTTTTGGTTTTTTGTATGTCGTCTCCTTTTGGTGGTTATGGTTTATACGAAATACAAATGTGTTTTAAATTAATATTATTTTTTGTTGTTGAAAGAGTATTTAACACTCAAAAATAGAGAACGTGAAATTAAAACCATACTGTGAAATGCATAAACAATATTTTTTTTTGTGTTTTGGTTTCTTGATTTAAACATAATATTATTTGTTGGGTGTATATTGTAATACCCCAAAAATGGGCTATAGGTTCATTAACCTCCTACATCAACACATCGAATAAAATCGACACCAAAGACCTAACCTAAGGCACATCTGAACATCATCGAATCCTAATTGATCATCTCAAATTTTGCATCGAGGAATATTCCTAGTAATATTCCTAATTATCCTAATTATCTTTAATTTAATGATTATTTGGTGATAAATCCTATTTATCCTAAAGTTTGATTAATTGAATATTCTAAATATTTAATTAATTAGATTTAATACTGCCACTTAATTATTTAATTAAATTTAATTATATTTATTCCTAATTATTATTATTTAAATTTGACAATAAATCAAAATTCCTATCATTAATTGATTAAATTCTTATTTGATTAATTAAAGCAAGTTGTCATATTTAATGATATTATTTTGGAATAAAATTTTGATTTAATAATTGATTAACTCATAAATCAATTATTTTATTTTTAAAATCAGTTAAGTTGAGGATAAATCATTTTATTTATTTATTTAATTCATGATTAATTATGCACATCCAAAAAAATAGTTAAACTAAATCAGAAAATCAATTCAAGTTGTTTTAAAAATAAACTCAACTCTATTTTGAGTTGAAAGCTGATCTCAACTTCTGATTTAAATCAAAAAGTTATTTTTGCATGATTTATTGTGAGTTAACTATCTTTAATTCCTTGTTGACTCAAAAATCAACTAGAGTGATTTATGGCTTTTTCCATGCATCCCCAAAGCCCTGGATTTCTATAAAATCAAGGCTCGGCTCTTCATAATCATCTCTCATAATTTTGCAAACTTATGCTGGTGAATTGGTATCTGAAGAATTAAAGCCTCTTTGCGAATCAACAACTTTGTGAGATCATTCATATTTAGCATATCATTGTTAGATTAATTGTATTGCATATCAGTTTCTCATATAGATTAGATTTCATATCATTTTTCATATTATTGCATAGAAAAACCAAAAAAATAGATTAATTTGTATTCATCTCGTATCTAGATTTTGCATTCAAATCCTTCATTTAGGTGTCGTCAAGGTCACTGATCTCAGTCCAATCTGAGAATACATACTCGCATCTACTAGAAGGTAGTAAATCACTTGGTTAGATTAGTTTTCATTTCAATGCATAATTTCAATTTCAGCTAACCTCTAATGTTTTACTGAAGTGTTGTGTCTATAGCTAGGTACAAAATTCACACACACATTTTTGGCGCCCACCGTGGGGCCCTAAAATGGGTTTCTATTTAATTTTTGTCAATTTCTATCATCTTCTTATCACTTTTTGTTCCAAGCTGTGATTTTTAATTTCTATCCATACAATTTTCGTATGAGTTTTGTCAAAAACTCGTACCAGGAGATACCCACTGTTGTATGATATTTTATTTGATCAAGAATCATACCATCAGGATCACAGTGTCATTTGGAATCTCAATTATCATATGATCTGGTACCTAGTGTCATACGAGTTTCTAGATTGTCATCTGGGAGGTAACCCACTATCGTACAAGTTTTAGTGCTAGGTTTCAATTGTCATTTCACTTTTTCAGGTAGTTTTCCAGATTTGTTTTTCTGATTTGGACTAACAGCTAACAATAATGATTGAAATTTGTTGTGTCTGATTGATTTCTGCTAGTTTTGATTGGGAAAAGCGTAAGAATTGCTAAAAATAGGTAATAATCTACTAAGCGTGTTGCGAGGAATTCAGGTAATCTTCTCGGCTGATAACATTTTGATTTGGATTAAAAAGAACTCTTACGTGTCAAGCTTGTGTGACTTTTATTGCTTTCATATCACATATTTCATTTTGGGTTATAAAAATGAACATAGATTTGCTTTTCAGCATCTTTGTTACACATAGTAAATAGGCCCTATGAACACTATTCATGGCTCTTGAGAGAGTGGGTTTCCAGTGAAACTCTTCTCAATGAAGGAACCCTTGTAGGTAGGGAGGATACTGAGGGAGTCTCTCGTTCTACTAGATTTGTGCATCTTCAGCTTCTGATTGATACATTCTCTCTCCGAAGAGGTTGATAGGTCATGAGTGGTTGACATCATAGATCTTTGTGAGATAATCTTGGTCTTAGCATGTTGGATTAATCTATCTACTTTGTTTGGGTTAAAAGTGAAAAGGCTAGAGGATTATGCTCTACTCCCTCTTTGGGTAGTACCAAAAACTTAGATCCTTGAATCTAGAACCAGTCTCCATGTCGTATATTTTGTGAGTCACCTTTAGAGAGGGTTAACCGTAGTGGACATTCCCTTAATTGGGTCAACCACATTGACAGAACCTCAAGCGATAATAGTCATTTTTGTTGTGGTAGTGACAATCGCTATATAAATGTCCTTGTGGAAGAAATCTCCACAGGTGTGGTATCTTGTTGGGCTGTCAGATCTCCCTAGCAGATCCTGAAGATTAAGTTCGCAAACTGTGTCAAAACCCCAGTGTGCTTGGATTGGAGTTCACCCTCTTGAGATCATAAAAGTTGCAGAGTCAGACCATTACTAAAAACCCTAGTGAGGCCAAATTTTCATTTTTACAGGAATATGTGCATTATTGCAAAACTTTTTGGAACATACACTGTTAGCACTCCTAGGGATTAGCACAATTTTGTCACTTGATTGTTCATGCATAGGGTTGCTTTGTCCCATGTTCATTGTTTTCAAATGTGCTTGAAATCACTTTCTTGTTGTTTTGTGTGCTTGTTTATCTATCTGGTTACTAAGAATGAATCAATCCACTACAATCTTCAAAATCTAGACAGATAATTTGTGAATAATCTAAAACTTAAAATCTGAAAAATTGAAAATTTTGATGTCACGCACCTTTCTGGAGTCAACAGTCATTTTGTAAAGTCAGAAAGTCATACGACTTTTGGCTATTGTCATTTCAGAACCCCTAGATTGTCGTATGGTAGATGGTACATTATCGTACGAGTGTTTCTACCAATCAATTCAAAAAGTCAAAATTCCTACAATCAACTATCATGCGAGTTTGACAACTGTCGTATGAGTTTTTCAATTGTCATTTCATGATATACCCACTGTCATACGAGCCTGTAGAAAGTCTTTTGAGAAATTTTGAAAAATTGCCAGAAAGTTGTCAGAACTGTTAGAGACTTAGCTTTTCCAGCCTATTTCCAGAACCTGTCAGTAAAATCACTATATCAGGAACAGAATACCAACTACTAAGAATCCAATCATTTTCCTAAAGTGGCCTTTTGAATCCAATTTAGCCTTCTATTTAATCGATTTGAGTCTTTATCATCTTGTGTCAAAACCTTGTCATAACTATCAATCTTCAATCAATCAGCAAAATGGCTGTGTGGTGAACTCATGTCCACTATCTTTTGGCAATCTACCCATACATCTAGGGCATAATCTACTTCATTTACATCTAATCTAAGCTTCAATCAACCAAACCTTGACAAGGTTGCATCATTTGATCTTTTTGAATCAGATCTTTCTTCAATTGTCTTCATCATATTCTTTTGTTTCACCCAAGGTTAATGGTGGAAACTAGAGCTACCTCTCACAAGAAATCTGGAGAAGCATCTCATACCTTACCTATAACCACTTTCAAGGGTCCAACTCTTGAGCAAGTCTACAATTCTGGTCTTTATGAAGACGATGGTCTTGAAAACTTTTGATTAAAAACTGGTTACATTCCTCCTTCATCAACTCACGGAGGTAATCAACAAACTCCTCATCAATCTATTCCAAGGAGAACTCCCACCATGTCTCAAGCAGGGACAAAATTTGGCTCTCAAAGAGCTCAATCTCAACATGGTGCAGATCAGGAACCCACACCTGAAGAAATTGCTCAATATCAAAATGATGATAACTTCAAACAAATGATGAAGTATTTCTTGAAAGAGGATAGAGAAGCATACTTTTTACAATTAGTTCATCAAGGAGCTAAACTTCCTCCCAACTTTAATGTTGAAGATATCATTATGCATGAGGAAGAAACTCCACTAACAACTATGATGAAATAGATGCATGCCATGCAAGTCAAACTTAATAACCTTGAGAAAGAAAAGGAACCCAAGGAGTTCTCCATGGAGGACCTATGTCCTTTTCTATTTGACAAAGACTTGTACATGCCACCATTCCCAAAAAGAGTGGAGATGCCAAAATATGATAAGTATGACGGACACTTTGATCCTCAAGATCATGTTAGAGAATTTTGTACACAATGTATGGAGTTCATGCATGAACCAACTTATCTGATGTGTCTCTTTCCTCGATCTCTGGGGGGAGCAACCATTCATTGGTTCTCTAGATTGCCTTCTACTATCAAAACTTTTTAGGAGTTGATCAAATTGTTCTATCAACAATACTCCTACAACATTCAACATCCAGTCACCATGATTGATATCTGCAATCTCAAACAATATCGAGGAGAACCATTCTTGACATTTCTCAAAAGATGGAAGAAGAAATTCTCTCGATATGCTAGGCCTATTCCAGAAACTGAGAAACTATAAATCTTCATCAATAATCTTATCTCAGAGATCAACTACCCTTTACAAATGCAAGATCATACATCTTTTGATAAGATGGTAGACAATGCAATCAAAATTGAAAAAGTACTTGTGAAAAAAGGAAACATCATACTTCAAAAGGACAAGTACAAATTAGGATCCAGTTCTAAAGACAAGAACAAAAACTAGAACAAGAATAAAGGCATTGTCACAGATGGTGTTGTTGATATTATCCATGCCCCATCAAGGCACAAACTTTCAATCTAACTATTGGCACCCAAGCCATCAAAGCTTTAGAGCAAAAGGTGTCTGAACCATCTCAAAAGAAGCCAGAATACAAATCTTGGTCTGCCGATAATAAATGAAAGTTCACTCCTCTTGGAGAATCTTTGGAATCAGCTATGAGAACTTTGCTAGCTAATAACATCATCTCTTTGCTTGAGATCCAACAATCTGATCCTGATCCTAAACCAAAATGGTGGAGAGAGAATGAATTCTATGATTTCCATCGGGGTAAAGGTCACAAAATTAATCACTGTTTACACTTGAAACATACTATTCAAGATCTAATTGATAAGGGAGACATCACGATTGACAATCATAAGAGCAATAATGATCATATAGCATTCACAGAACCATTTTCGAAACATGGTCAAGAAGTTTCATCTTCTCAGCCTAATATGGGGGAAAAGGTCAATTATGCTTACCCTACAAATAATGTTGTTATCAATATGGTTGAACCTTGTCTCTCTGAGCATTGTAATGTCATCACAATTGTGCGAAGAGAAAGAGATCATACTTCAACTAACACAATAACTCGATCACAAGATCAGGCACATCTAAACGGACAAATCCTAGATTCATCAAATGTCCCTAAGATGCCCTTCAATCTTTCTTCTGCTTCCAAATAGAAGGCTACTTCTAAATCTTCCAATCCTAAAGACATGAGGCCAACATCTTATAGAATTGTTCAACAACTCCAACACACTAATGCAAAAATCTCCATGTTTGAGTTGCTTCGAATATCTCCTGCTCATAGAGCTATTTTAGATAAAGCTTTGCTCAGATCTAATGTTCCTGATGACCTTGATTTAGACAAGTTCCAGACTATGGTTGGACATCTCATGTCTCCATAGTATATATCCTTTTTAGAGGAAGATGAAAACTCCTTGATTCACCTGCATAACCAACCCTTGCATATAGAAGTCTTGATCCAGAACCGTAGAGTCAAACGTGTGTTGATAGATGGGGGCACTGGCCTAAACATTTATTCTTACAGCTTGGTTACACAATTGGGATTTTTAGAATTGTCTATTGATCCTAGAAAGAAAATAACTATAAAATCCTATGATGAACAAGAAAGATCTTCTAAAGGCACCATTGTATTGCCTATCAGAGCAGGTCCAATTATCAGAGATACTATATGTCAAGTTCTTGATCTACCTTTGGCTTACAACATTCTTCTAGGGAGACCATGGATACATGAGATGAAGGCTATTCCTTCTACATTCCACCAATGCTTGAAATTTCCATATGAAGGAGTAGAGGTCACTATTCTAGCAGACATATCCACCACTTGCAATACATTGAAGGAGAGTGTAGATAAACTTGTGCTTAATAATAGAGAATCTTCCATTGGGCCAACCAAAGAAGCATCCACATCTAAAATGGAAGACATTGAAAAAGAGGTCAATATCAAAGAAAATGGTATGGGAGAATATACTATAGAGCTAATCTTATCTTTGACATCTCTACCTAGCTCACCTAATTCTTATGGACAATCTTTAAAATAGTCCAAACCAGACTCTAAAGAAACTCTTCAGGCATATAAAAAGAATTTTGTGGTAGAACAAGTCTCCAAGCAAGAATTTGAAGAAGATGAAGTTGTGCTTGCATGGATATACAAAGATGAACTTGAATCTCAAGCTGTTCCAATTAGGGACTCTATAGTATCCAAAATCCCTTCTAAGGCATATGGTCCAGGAGATAAATTAATAGCTAAAATGGGATATTCAGGTAAAGGACCTCTAGGAGTCAGAGGAGAAGGTCTTATAATACCTATTTCACATACTGGTAGGGAAAACAAAGATACTTTTGGCTTAGGTTTTAAAAAGAAACCCTTCCACCTCAAAGGTAATTGTTCTCATGTCATAGAGCAGATTGCACTAGGAGAACCTCTTCTTAAGAAGGAAGAAACCAAATGATCATATAGTGATTCAAATAGCTCAGAACTTGTTCCTTATGAATGTTTGCCTAAAGAAATCAAAGACCTTCTTGAAGCTGAAGATAATCCAATCAAAAGAATTAATGTAGTAGAAACACAAGAACCTACTATTAATCAAGAGATAGTTGAAACACAAGAACCAGCTAATCTCGAAGACAATCAAACAAACAAAGAGGAAGGTGGTAGTTATTCTAAGACATATTCTCATGAGTATGAATTCAAATCAGAATCTGAGGGTAACCCTTATTGGGGTATTCATCCTGACTTTACTCATGTTCTTAGATTTCCTAGAGGCATAGATGAAGAATCTAATGACTATGAATGGGGAGCCATTCTAGAAGAAGATGAGCTTATTATAGAGAAACATGTTGATTTTATTCACCAATATGCACCTAAACCCAATGTAAGTCTAGAGTGAAATGATGAACCTATCAAGTCTAATCCACCTATGGCTAAATTGGACTCCCACAATGACATTGAGCCTATTCACAAATTGAATGTCTTAAGTTGTAATATCACCTTTGAACTTGAGTGTCGGGTTAGGACCAATGATGATAGATCCATATCTGTAAACACTATCTCCCAATCTTTCCCCACTTTGACTATCCAATATCCAGACCTTATTGATCAAACCTCCACAAATCTAAGCCATGGTATTTATACCTTCCCAAATGACTATGCCCTGGCTTGCTACCTCAATGTAGTTGATCCTATGAGGACTTCCATCAGTGAACTGAGCATTAGCATGATGGAGTCAAACATCAAGTATCTTAGTCAGAAAAATAAAATAAGAATAAAAAGAAAAGGAGTTTTGAGGGTGAAAACCACATTATGGCAGTCTCAGAACCTACAAAAGTAAAAATAAAAGATGTATCCGAAGGTGAAAACCTCTCTGAGGTGCCTAAGGATGAGATATTTGATGTCCTTCTGAGTCATTTACAAGATAGATCTCTAGTTCTAATTGAGCCCACTCAATCCATCAACTTGGGAACAACAGAAGAACCACAATTGATCCATGTAGCACAATCTTTATCAGAAGAAGAAAAGAAAAAATTTACTACATTCCTAATAGAAAAGAAGATCAACTTTGCATGGAAATATTCAACTATGCCAGGGTTGGATCCTAATCTTATAATGCATCATTTATCTATAGCTCCAAATGTCAAACCTGTCAAGCAAAAATTGAGAAAGATGTATCCTCATGTTGCACTCTTGGTAAAAGCTAAATTAGAGAAGCTCCTAAAAGCTGGATTCATCCGAGTTATTGATTATGCAGAGTGGATCTCTAATATTGTACGTATTTCAAAACCAAATAAATCAATCAGAGTGTGCACAGATTTTAGAGATGTAAATAGAGCATATCCTAAGGATGATTTTCCATTACCTAACATTGATATGATAGTGGACATGACTGCGGACTTTGAGATGTATTCTTTAATGCATGGTTTTTTTGGGTATAATCAAATAAAAATTACTCCAGAGGATCAAGAGAAAACTACTTTTACATGTGCATGGGGCACCTTCTGTTGGAATGTCATGCCATTTGGGCTTAAGAATGCTGGTGCTACATATCAGAGAGCTATGACTTCTATTTTTCATGACATGATGCATAGGACTATGGAGGATTATGTTGATGATACTTTAGCAAAATCTATGATTAGAGCTGAACATTTGAATGACTTGACCAAGATACTAGATAGAATGGAAAAATTTAGTCTTAGACTAAATCCTAAGAAGTGTGCTTTTGGTGTCACTTCTGGAAAGCTCTTAGGATACATAGTTTCAAAGAAGGGCATTGAAGTTGATCCAGCTAAAGTGAAGGCTATAATGGAGATGCAACCTCCCAAAAATATTAGTCAAATGAGGACATTGCAAGGAAGAGTTCAATCTATCAAACGCTTCATATCTCAGCTAGTAAACATATCATAGCCTTTTACAAAAACACTACATAAAGGTGTGACATTTGTGTGGAATGAAGAATGTGAGAACAACTTTACCCATATCAAGAAGTATCTATCAAATCCTCCTATCTTGATGCCTCCCATTCCAGGGAAGCCTTTGATCTTATATGTCTCCACTACAGATACATCATTGGGGGCATTGCTTACACAACATGATGAGAACAAAAAGGAAAGAGCTATATACTATATCAGTAGAACATGTGTTGTATATGAGAAGAACTATTCAATGATTGAGAAAGCTTGTCTAGCTGTGATCTTTGCATCATAGAAACTAAGATATTACATGTTAGCTCATACCACACATTTGGTACCTAAAATTTATCCACTCAAGTACCTACTAAGCAAAGCTACCCTCATGGGTAGATTAGCTAAATGGGTCATGCTCTTAAGTGAATTTGACATTGAATATGTTGAGAGAAAAGCTATAAAAGGACAGGTTATTGCTGATTAATTAGCAGATGCACCTATGATTGATGATACACCAATGCAAATGGAATTCTCATATTCCTCTATCATGACTCTTTCTTCTAGAGAATGGCATTTATTCTTTGATGGCTCCTATATGCAGAATGGATCAGGAGCATGCATATTGTTCATAACTCCTCAAGGATACTCAATCCCAAAAGCATTCAAATTAAAGTTCCCTTACACAAACAATATTGCAAAATATGAAGCCCTTCTTAATGGTATGAAACTAGCAATTGAGTGGAGAGTAACAGAGATACACATTTATGGAGACTCTCAACTTGTTATCCATCAAGTCAATGATGTGTACCAGACTAAAGATGAAAAGCTCATACCATACAAGAGAATGGTAGATGATCTAAAGAAGTATTTTATATCTATCACATTTGAGCAAATACCTAGAATAGATAATAAGGTTGTCGATGCAACGGCAACGCTATCTACTTTATTATAGTAGCCTGAACATGAGCTACACTACGAGTTCCTGGTGGAAGCACTATCTTATCCTGCATATGATTCCCCTGAAACTCACATGATCTGCACTATTGTTGGTCATGATTCATCCAGATACAAAAACCTATTCTCCTATCTCCAAGACCAAATCATTCCTGATACCTTCAACCACCATGAGAAGAGATACCTTATCCGTAATGCCTCCCGATATGTCATCATTGGTCATGATCTATACAAATGAGGTCTAGATAGTATGCTACTTAGATGTTTAGAATGGGAAGAGTCTCAACGTGCATTAGAGGAAGTCCATGATGGTATTTGTGGGTCACACTCGAACGGTTTAACACTAGCTCAAAAACTTATTAGGGCTGGGTACTATTGGCCTAAGATGGAGAAAGAGTCGAGCAAGTTTGCTAAAAATCATCAAAAGTGCTAGGTGCATGGCAAATTAATTCATTCTCCAGGGAGAGATCTAATTCCCTTTACTACACAATGGCCTTTTCACCAATGGGCCTTTGATCTTATAGGAGCTATATATCCTCTTCTTCTAATGGACATACCCATATAATCACAGCTACAGATTATTTTACAAAATGGGTAGAAGCAATCCCTTTGACACAAGCAACTGGAAAACAAATATCTATGTTCATATTGAACTATATCATATACAGATATGGGATACCTCATTCCATAATCATAGATAATGGTGGACAATTCAAGAACAAAGATCTAGATGATTTATGTGCTAAATTTAAGATTACACAACATTGGTCATCTATCTACTATCCTCAAGGGAATGGACAAGCAGAGGCTTCTAAGAAGAATCTATTGAAAATCTTGCACCGTCCAGATAATAAAATAGGAAGAGACTAGCATCTCATGATTAATCTAGCTCTTAGGGCCTATAGAACAAGTATCAGAATGCCTACTAGATCTACACCTTTTGCTTTAGTTTATGGGTCTGAAGTGGTACTGCCTATTAAGGTTGAAATCCCATCACTAAGAATCAGAATGCATGGTCTAGTAACTGATGATGACTACAGAGTGTCTAGATTGCAAGAACTTGAACTACTAGATGAGCACAGACAAGCAGCATATGATCATCTCAGAGTATATTAGAAGAGAATGTCTAGAAGTTATAACAAGAAAGTCAGACATGGAGAATTTTAGGTTGGTGATCTAGTCTTGAGAGAGAATCCTAAAAATCAATCACATCGAGAATGCAAGGGGAAATTTGAACCCAACTGGCTGGGTCCCTTTGTAATCACTGCTACTTTTGGCTCTGGTGCCTATCAACTCTCAACGACTAAAGGAGAACAGCTTTGAGAATCAATCAACGTTCTCCATCTAAAAAAATTATATGCCTAAGGCATTCAGTCTATGGTAAAATGTCTTGAAAAAATCTAAAAAATCTAAAAAAATGAACATCTTAGTGAAAACCTAGCAATAGGCACCTTGATGATTCACAAAAAATATCAAAAAATATCAAAAGTACAAAAAAAAAAAAAAAAAAAAAATTGAAAAAATACAAAATACAAAAAAATGAGAAAAAAAAAAGTGCCTTGGTGAAAACTTGGAAACAGGTGCCATGGTAGCAAAAATAGAATCTCTGCCAAGATGGTGAAAACCCAGCAAACGGGTGCCACTTGTTTCAAAATGCTCCATCTATCGGTGCAATCTTGGTCTTTCCCAACTTTCAGTCTTGCTTTAGTTTGTACATATCTCCTGGTTTGTTTTTGCATTCCTATTTTCAATAAGTCTGTTTGTATGTCAATTAGCTCAAGCGTCGGTATCCTATCAATGTTAAAACTTGGGGGCACCCACTATCATATCCTATGGCCTCCCATGTATCTTAAACATATCATATCCAGTCAGAGTCCTTTGAAGCTTCATTTGAGTCTATCTGTCTGTCTTGTCTCCAGAAAGGATTTTGCATCTACAACAATGCAATCAAACACAAACTAAAAACAATCTGTGATTTTTACATGTTTTTATCTCCTTGTATGCTTACTGATTCGCATTGAGATTTTTGCATATTATGTCCTTTCGAGCTCTTCGATGATGTCCTTTATAGGATTTAGAGAGTGATGACTGGGGGCATAATCTTTTCTTTGTCTTCTTCTTGTATGTGAAAATCTAACAACTTTGAAAATTCTAGATTGAAATGGTGTCCGACTGTAAGAGCCTCTATCTTGAATTGGATGGCCATGCGTACCTCGACCATTGATATCCGGAAACTTCAAGGAAGTTTGATCTAACTATTATCTTTTTGAGTGAGTTCTTTCTCCTACTATGAAACATGATCTTACCTAAGGATGTGAATGATAAAGGGTCACTATGGGTAATTCACATTGGATTTAGAATAATCTCTTGACTACTTGATGTGTTTGTAATGCAATGCATATTAGGGTCATCACAACATTTATCTTTTGATGCTTATACAAATTGCTATATCAAAATGGACATGATATTCAAGTCATCCTAGCATTTGTGCCTTGGTGCTTATATCTAATCCGACATTCCAAAAACAAAATCAATATTCATATATCAATGGTTTCCTAATCAGTGGGTGTTGTATTGATTCCTACACATACAAATCAATATTCATATGTCTATGGTTTCATAACTAGTGGGCATTGTATTGATTTATCTAGTTACCTAAAAATTCAATGATGTCAATGACCGACACATGATCAGTGACTAGGTCCTAGGTCTTAGGTTGCATTTCATTCTACATGTTTCTTTGCATTTTGCATGTTTGCATGATCTCACAATGGTTGGCTGAACTTCAATGCTTAAACAATTCTTCAAATCGCATCTTCAAATCTAACAAGAGATGAATCTTACACGAAGGTCCATCCAACAAAATAGCAAGTAGAATCCTTTTTCGGGATCAAAATCAAAATCTGAGATCATTCATATTATTAACTACTTACATAATTGACCTTCAATCATCACAAGAATCTAGAATTCAACTTAACTGATTATCTTACATCAAACTATCAAAATTTCAACTTGGTTAACCATGGTCAAATCATGGTTTCACCTAGTCAAACTTGGTCTCCAAGACCTCTAAACAATGCAAAACACATTCTCGAACGTGTATAACCACTTCTCAAATCAATTAACATGCTTCTAAACCATAATGCTGACTTTTCTTGTCAAATTTCAATTTTTATCCCGAAGGGGGCATGGTATTGCACATCATTCAAAGTCTGTAAATCTAAAGTTGAAATCATATCTTTCCTCAGTAATCAAGACAACAACCACATCTAGTTGTTGATTCATCAAAAAGACCTCATTGCTTGGGGCAAATCAATCATCACTCGGGGCATATCAGATTCATCGAGATCCATATCAATCTGATATTCTCTTAATCTTGTAAATTGTATCAATTTTTGCAACTATCGATTCAATTGTGTTATTTCCTTGGTTCTTCAGAAACTGAAGGGTTCAGATGTGATACCAATGTGATTCTTATCGACAATTGGATCTAGAATCTATCACTCACTTCTTCACAATCATAAGGCTTGAAATCAGGTGTTTTGACACTTTTTCGCAATCATCGGTTCATTGTTGTTATAGTTAACATTACCTTTGGTCATTCAGGACCTATTATCTTCATATCAATTTCAATCAGTTTTTGTCTCATATCAATATCAATTTCAAACATCAGTTTCAACATCATACACAGACTGTCTTTGAACCACTGCGCTTCACACAGCAATTCAAAGAGGGGAAAAATGTAATACCCCAAAAATGGGCTATAGGTTCATTAACCTCCTACATCAACACATCGAATGAAATCGACACCAAAGTTCTAACCTAAGGCACATCTGAATATCATTGAATCCTAATTGATCATCTCAAATTCTGCATCAGGGAATATTCCTAGTAATATTCCTAATTATCCTAATTATCTTTAATTTAATGATTATTTGATGATAAATCCTATTTATCCTAAAGTTTGATTAATTAAATATTCTAAATATTTAATTAATTAGATTTAATACTGCCACTTAATTATTTAATTGAATTTAATTATATTTATTCCTAATTATTATTATTTAAATTTGATAATAAATCAAAATTCTTATCATTAATTGATTAAATTCTTATTTAATTAATTAAAGCAAGTTGTCATATTTAATGATATTATTTTGGAATAAAAGTTTGATTTAATAATTGATTAACCCATAAATCAATTGTTTTATTTTTAAAATCAGTTAAGTTGAGGATAAATCATTTTATTTATTTATTTAATTCATGATTAATTATGCACGTCCAAAAAAATAGCTAAACTAAATTAGAAAATCAATTCAAGTTGTTTTAAAAATAAACTCAACTCTATTTTGAGTTGAAAGCTGATCTCAACTTCTGATTTAAATCAAAA